>JAOTOM010001242.1:0-63062 GCA_034440615.1 Ashinkailepas kermadecensis
AACAATGCATTCCTTTTTGTTTCCTTGAAGATTGAGATGTTCTACATAACTTGACATGAACAAAACTGATCGTTTTGCATCCTGAACCAGTCCAGAGCAATAAACAAAAAAGATATCCGATGGATTTTACGCAAGAAAATGACCTAAATGGTACCAAAACGTTCTTCAAATCTGGTTACATTTTTACAGTCAAATGGACCACCATATAACCAGAAATTTCAGTGTCCTTCCATTTCATGACCTACATTGTTTAAATACACCACAAACTGGTGGCAATACTAGTGTTTATGCCACTCCGACAACTAATTTCTCCCACTCCGGGAAAATGGAAATTTAGCCGTCATGTTCTTATACACTGCTAAATGAGGGGTGGTTAACAGCCGCTTACTGGTCTTTCGTCAACTCCGGCTGACTGTACGGAGGCTGCTGATTGGCTTAATGGTTTGAACTCAGTCAATGGGATGAAATCTTTGTTGACAAAGTTAAAAGAGCAACTTGTCTCGATTGCATTATTTTTGTGACAATGTAACACAAGTCGCCGCCAGCCCTGATGAAGGTTAAGGCCAGCCGGTCTTGGGCCAGCCCAAGGCTATAGAACACCGGCCAGCCCAAGGCCTATCGAGTCAGCCAAGGCAACGGCCAAGGTACGAGGCCGGGGAGGAAGCCATTGTTATTTTTCTGTTTTCGTTCTCCTCAGGTGTTAGTTAGTTAGTTATTTTGGTTTTAGGGGCGCATCGACTACCGAGGTCATTTTGCGCCCATCTCCTCAGGTGTGCGCCTCGGGGAAAAGAGTAGGTGCTGTGGGAATAGTAACTGGTAGGTGCTGCTTTATTATCTTCTGTGACTCCTATTATCTGGCATACCCCTTGTAGGAATTCTGTTTTTTCTGCCGATGCTATTGCGGCGAATATGGCTAATCGCTATTAATGCTGGCTTTCGATGGGTTACAGTTGGAGCATGCTAATCACAGGTGTAAATTTGTACACTTTTGTTGTTGCCAATGCGACATAATGATTTCCAAATTTAACATAATGCCTATGGTGGTGCATGGAATGAATGGATTCAAATTTCCTATTGGAAACATTTTTTTCAGTCCTGATACATTATTTTTTTTTATCCAACCATGCCATGGGCATTCTTCATCAGCACAGGGTTCAGGACCAATCATTTTCCATAAGGGATATTGAGGTTGTGTGGTTCCTGATGTGAAAGGCATAATTCTTGTTCATCATCACTTTGTTTCTATTTGTAAATTTGCAATTTAGGGTAATTTTGGGTTATTGAAATTCCTTTTTCCAATGCCATGTTTAAAAATGTGGTTTACATAGTGTGACTACTCACTTTCACTGTAAATACATACTTTCCAGTTGGCAGGCAAAACAACACCAATAAATGGGCTTGGAGTTGGGTAATAGTGTAAAAATTAATTTGCAAAATAAAAATGTGGCATAATCTACCCTAACCTAGCCTAACCTTCAATGCAAAAAGCACAATTCTCTTGAAAAAGGAAAAATTTCAACCAGTATTTTTATTTTAAAAATGCAAATTAAAGAACATAACCTGACATAACCTAACCTTGCCTGGTTCATTGTTGAAAAACAAATTCTTGAAATATAAAAAGCATTGGATATGAAAACTTGTCCAACTTAAGAGTAGAGCCCAACTTATCATAACATAACCAAGCCTCACCAATTTGTTTGCTTCATGAAGGTAAACTGTGTAAGACGTGTCTTGTGATATACCCTAAGCTTGAATAATATATTTCATCATAGTAATATACCTACATACCTGAAGTTGAAAAATATTCAAACTCGCATGGAAAATCAATCACGATTAAATGCATCACTTCTTGCCAATGACAGTATATTTAACACTTTTCCAGCACCACAACACAGATGACTGCTATGTGAAGTTTGTATTCTCAGTGAATACTATTGTTATGTGATCCAGCATCAGGCAGCATACTTAGGCTGTGTGGGATGAAACACCTGTAATGTATGCTTCTTGAATGGAAAAACAAGACTTTATTTCTTTGTCTCAGTAATTTGTATTCAGCCCATGGTTACCAGATATTATGCACTGCGTAATTGCATGAACTCAAGGATTATACACTCCGAATCCAAGAACGAGAAGTGAAAATCCAACACTGGTATCAGGTCAGTATATTTACAGGGTGAGGGTCACAGGGGTGCCAGATCAGCGAAGTGACAGTGTCAGGGTCACATGGGTACCAGGTCAGTCGAATCACAAGGTCGGGCCACAGAGATATCAGGGGGTACCAATATGGACAGGGATTGGAGCTTGCCCCTCGGCGGCCGTCCCACCTTGGACGCAGTGAGAAGCATCATGCTGTTCTTCTTGAGGACGGCGCGGGCCGCCGCCAGGTTGTCCCTGAGCTGGGGGTCCTTGAGCTCCATCTGCCGTTTGGCCGCCTGATGCACCAGCTCCTCAGTGTTGCGGCCCAGTGTACGGAAGTTCTCCAGAAGCTCTGACTGGCTGTTGGCGTTTTTCAGCCGGTCCAGGTCGTCCTCCACCTGTGGGAACATGAAGCCCAATCCAAGTGACTTAGCCATATGCTAACTGACTCGGCCAGCTCCGGGTGACAACATGAAGCTCAATACAAGTGACTTAGCTATACACTAACTAACTGCGGTCCTCATCCAGCTTCGGGCGGCGCAGCGGGTCTGGTACGCCAGTCTGCGCAACGAGACGACCGACCAGAATAAGTGGATAAGGCAAACCTACCAGACTGGGTGAGTGAGTCCACGCACAGGACTGTGCAAGTGAAAACTCACCAAACGGAGCGAGTAGGCACCCGCCAGTGGGCATGTCAGTAAACTCACACAACTGAACAGGAGAGCAAGCTCACCAGACCATGAGTGTGAGCATGCTCACCAGGCCGGGGGCGAGTGGGCAGACTGACCAGACTGAGCGACTTGAGCAGGCGGTGGACGTCCACCATGTCGGCGAGAATGAGCAGTCTTGTGACGGCCGACAGCAAGTTGCGCGCCGCCCGCACCATGTTGCCGCGCTTGGCCGAACTGCACGGTTCTTCGGCAAAAGCCCGCGACGCCACCGACATCGCCTCGCCTGACCAGCGCCAGACACAGTCATGCCGGCGGCCGGCCAATGCCGACGCTACATACCGTCAGCGTATACACGCACAGTCTATACCCGGATTACAATGGTTCCCGCGGATCCAGATTCTGTAGGCCTCGGGTAAATGGGTAGGGTGCATCTCTGGAACAAGAACCGAACTGCGATGGAATATCAGGAGGGTCGAGAAACATCGTCAAATGTGGATCAACTGCTGTAAAATGTCCACCCACGACAGAACAGCGCGTGTGGTTTAAGCACACGAAGCAGCATTGTGTATATTCTACTATAAGAACTTCGGTGTGTCAACATTTATAACCCTAGCCTAAAATGAGGGGAAGACACATTAATCTAATAACATGTGAGCTGGTCAACTAATGATTTTCACCTGTTTTCTTGACCTCATCGACGGCGGCAAGCATCTCCTGGCGGATGTCTGGGTTCTCGTGCGCGATCTGCTCGCCACGCTCCAGGAAGTTGGCGGTGGCCTTCTCCACTGCTGCAACCAGCACGTGTGCCCGCTTGCTGCGGCCCTTCTTTTTGTTGGACGGCCCTTCGTATTGACCAGAGTTGTCACCTGCACACATGAATGCATTAACTGTCCCTCATGCATCAAACACAGGCATACACCAACTCTCTTGTCGACGCAGCTCATAGAACTCGTGGAACTCTTAATAAGTTCTGATTTGAAGGAATCATACAGGGAATAGGCGCACACAAGGCCTGCACTGAGATCGGGAGGGGGATGAGCACAGCATAGGGGCCCAGAGAGAATTGTAATGATACCAAAATGGATCATGCGTATTGGATACTATTTCAAGGACCCTCCCAAGGGCAAAAGGAATCATTGGAGAGCCCCATGGACAACTTGAAGGACCCATGCTTTCCCTTTTCCCATCACGGGGCCCTCGACTTGCTGATGACGAGTGGCACAGGCCGTGCGAACCTTTAGGTGTGCCTATACATGCTGCAAGGAAGGTGCATGTTACAACATTGACTAGAATGCATCATATAAAAACATTAATGTCAATCCTCTGGCATCACAACGTTTAAAACAACACAAACAACATAAAGTAAAACATATTTTCAAGGCACAAGATGGAATGAATCTGCAGGTGGTGATACCTAATCACATGCAGCTATACAGTGTGTAAAATAATCGAGTGGACATATAATAATAACCACCATGAGAAGTAAAACAAAATAAAATCACCAGTCATTCCACATAAATATAGGCATGGGCTTTAAAAGTAAAGTATTCAAAATGTTAATTACCTGGATGACCAATGGCTCCAAAGTCATCTCAACTGAGCGAGTTTTGATCTCCAGGTTCTTCGGATCCCATCTAAACTCGATGTTACTGCCCTCATTTTGTGTCATCTTCGCATGCACAATGAAAACTGTAATAGCAGCACAGGATCAGAGCATGCACAGCAGATCATGCAGGCAGGCCATGCTGCAGATAGTTGATAGCTGACAAAGACCTGCAGAACGAGTGGTTCCAGAGTCCTTTCAACAGACATGGTGCGGATCTCCAGGTTCTTGGGATCCCACCTCATGCCAAGTACTCCCAGCTGTTCAGACACCATCGTCGCTCTGCAACATAAATAAAGTTTTAAAACAGGATAATCAGATCATGACCAATAGTGTACATTGGTTACCACTAATTATTCGGTTAATGTCCATAAACTACTGGTCAGTCAATTGGGCACTGAGTTTCATTGCAGTTTTTGTCAGATTAGGCTGAGTGCTATCTTGAATTCATTCTGCAGCTGCACACCCTAGAAAAAGATGGCTTAATGTAAGTAATCTTGATATTATACTTACCCACCAATGGATTATTGAAGGCAATATGCAGGTAAACCTGAAACAAACCTGACTAATTCAGATTCACAGCTACGCCATCCGCGCTCGATATGCATGAAGCAGGCAGGTCACTAGCAGCCTCCAAACTCCAAATAACAGCATCATACACATGCACGCGCACACACACACACACGCGCACGTGAACAACCTGATAAAGATGATGCAACCACTCATTTTGTTGCAAATGACTACTTTTGAGTTGACAAAGATACACATGATCACATCACTGTCCAAATATAGTCAATAGCATGTTATTACCCATACCTGGTGTGTCACAGACATGATAAAGAAGAAATTAAACACTTCATTCAATTGATTCAATACTCATTCACATCAAAACCTTGTGTTTCTGATTTAATTCTGCATACATCCCAGACATGGAACATTTGCAACCACACATGTCCAGACATTTTGATCTAGGCAGGAAGTTACTTGCGATGCTGTTAGCACTAATGGTAGAGCCAGCAATGTTTATCAAAATTTGTGGAGTCATAGCAGAGAAGTTTGTTTGGGGATATTCTGGTTGTTCCAGTTGATTGGTTATTGGTTTTACGACACGTCGACCGTTGAGTCACATAGCGTCGCCAATCTCTCACGCCGATTGGTCGCGGGGGAAGAGAAGCGACAGGTGAGATTCGAACCCACAATCTTTCGATTGCGAGACGAGCATCTTACCCCTAGACCACTCGTCCCCTCTGGTTGTTCCAGTTAGGCATTCTATATATTCATTATTTAAGTATTATATGTAGTTCTTGAAGACTTTGGATTGAAGCAGAAATGTCAACAGAGAAGTGAAATCGAGCAAGCTATGCTTATCAGTGTAAAGATGGGGGGCATTCCTATCATCCAAAGTATACAACTTCCAACTTTCATGATTTCCAAATTGGAAGTTAACTTCCAAAAATTGGAGCCCAACTTTCAAAACATCCTGGATATGAGCCATTCATATTTTCCAAAGTTCATACTTTCCAATTTGGAAACTCATTTCCAAAACATGGAAGTTAGCTGGCCCATTCCACTACAAATCAACAAGGGCATAGCACCCAATATTTTATATATTTTGATGAAAATATTTGTGTGGCATTATCTGATGTGCTGAATCCAGCTGTGCCATTTTAAGAAAGATCAGGTCAACGGTCAAGGAGTTATAGCCTCGGGCAGTTCTGAGATGTCACCAGACAAGGGTGTCTTTTGAGGTCCTTAATGCAATGAAGAACAATCCGAATTGTGCAAAAGTACATATCGGCGGACTCACAATAATCCACTGCATCTTTTGGCTATTTCGGATTTTTAGTTTACGGCCATTTGAAATCGTGACCTAAGGTCACGTGACCTATTTTAACTATCAGGACAGTCGCAATGCAATTTGAAAAAGTGCAAAAATGAAGTTTGATATCTTTCGAAGCAAAACATAAAAAGGTTTTGTTCCTAAAAATCTACATATCCATTCAAAATTATGCATGCATGGTTGTTTTTGTGCTAGTTTATCGTGGCCTGTATTAATAGTTGTTTAGAACAGTATATTACTGAAGTACAAGCATTTTGATGTTCGTGGCACATGATGGGATGATAATGTTAGTCATCTGATCTTGAGTGTTGTGTTGCACAAGTGTTCTAACTCGTGACATCAAGGGTTAAACAAATGGCAGAAATGTCTCCAAATTGTGGTAAGTAGCCCATTCCACGAAAAATCGACAAGTGAAGGGACAAAATTACACTATATATATATCAATGAAAATACTTATATAAGGTTAGTTGTATAATCCAGCTGTGCAATTTGGGGAAAGATCAGAGTGGATTTGAACAGTTTTAGGTTTTGATAAGTGCACATGCACACCGAGTGCATTCCACTGCTGCCTGCCAAGACGCAATGTTTCAGATGAAGGGCAGCGAAGGTTAAGAATCTGATGCGATGGTTTTCAGAGTTCTGCTTGTTTAGATCATATATATCACACAAATTTCCCAAAGCAAGCCTTTTCTGAACTTTACTTCTGGTTTTATCAACATGTCGCACTGTGACACGGTCGGTCTTGCCGAGACACATCCGGCTGATCTTGTCCCACTCATAAAATAGCTTTACTTTCACCTTGACTGCATCTGACACCCTCAGAAATTTCATCACTTCAGAGGCAGCATGTTCAACGAGAGCAAGCAGTGAGCACTGGGCACCCACGCATGGTGCCACCCATTGTTTGTGCCCTTCCTGATATTTCAATACATTCGCAGATGTATATTTTCATGAGGCAATAAATGGCTGCACGAATGGTTTCTCGGTTATCAGAATGTGATTGCTATATTGTGATGTTTCTCCCTCCTTGTAATTCATGGCAAGGTATAACTCATAAAACATCTACTACCACAATTTGGAGACATTTCTGCCATCTTGCTTAACCCTTGACTGCACAAGTTAGAACACTTGTGCAACACAACATTCAAGGTCATATAACATTATCATCCCATCACGTTCCTTGAATGTCAAAAGCCTTGTATTTTGGTAATATACCATTATAAATAAATATTTACACAGGCCACAATAAACTAGCACAAAAACAACCATGCATGCCTAATTTTGAATGGCGATGTAGAGTTTTAGGAGTAAAACCTTTTTCTTTTTTTATTCAAAAGATAAGATATCGAACTTCATTTCTGCACTTTTTCAAATTGCATTGGGACTGTCCCAAAAGGTAAATAGGTCACGTGACACTGGGTCAACTGTACCTATTTTTGACAGTGCTGTTCCTGAAGGAATTCCAGGGCCAGTCATGCAGTCATAAAGTGTTAAGGCTTCATAAGAGCCACAGGGGCCCATCTGGGTTAAGCCTATCTGGAAAAGGTACTAGAAATGTACATACTCTCACCCCAATCAATCCCTTACCTCAAGTTCCTAGGAAGCAATATATCGCAGCCTATCTAGCACCAATTCCCTTGCTATTGCATAACACAATCCCATTGTGCTACCATAGACAATCCCATCAGTATCACATCCCGAAGGAAGGTGCTGAATCCACTGCTAGGTACACCCTATATAAAGTTATAAAGTTATAAAAAATGAAGTTCAGTATATCCTGAACTTCATTTTTGTAGCTCAGAAGCTTTGTAAACCACAGTTCCAGAGCCATACTTGTTGGTATGATAACACCAGCAAGGAATAAATGAAAGAAACACAGCATGGACCATCCCATTAAGGTATGTGAAATGTTTGCAAAGTTAGCTCACAAAATACTGTGAATATTGTGGCACATTCCCTCCATGCCTTGCCTATAATGCCATCAAATGGTTATGTCATCAACTGTACCAACCAAAACCAACTGAAAAGTAATCATCTGGCAAGAAAATAAATGGTCACATATTCTTAATCACATTCATGAACATCTAATTTACATAATCCCCCCCCCCCCAAAAAAAAAAAAGTTACCTTAAACTCCAAATTTACCACCTAACCAAACCTAGACTGGCCTATTTTTGAAGAAAACAACAATAAAATGCAGAATGCCCAAAAAAACGTATGAAAATTCTTATAGCTTACAACAAAAGCCTAACCTGACCCAACTTAACCAAACCTAACCCAGCTTCAAGAAGATAAAATGTTACCTTACAGCTTGGTTACCTTAAGCTGCAATAATACCGGTAGCTGAATGTGGTAAAAGGTGGCAAATATGTAGATACACTGGTTGGTACTGCCAAGTCATGGGACAATGAACCCAACAAATGCACAGTTCTTAAAGCACACTGTGGTTCATATGACTGGAATAATCTTGGCCCTAATGCACATTTTTACCTAGATGGAATTTAGGTAAACTTTGTGGAGATGCATACCGACTTAAGCTTCACAGTAGATATAAACTTGCATTTCCTTCAACACATTGCTGGTATTGTACAAAAAGTTTGAAGGCCGGCCAGCAACTTACTAAGTTCTACTTTATGTTGTTCTCCTGAATTTATGAAAACCTTGTACATTACTCATGTCAGTAATGTCAAGTTATTACTTATTAATAAAGTCATTACTCTTTTATCATGTGTTTGGAATACAGGATACATAGGTGATCTAAGGTGACTAGAGTCAGTACAGAAATATAAACAGAGGGGATTAGGTCTGGATTATGGTGCCAAATTGTGAAAACTATATTTGTACTCTGTGAAAAGTAGACTGATTCAAGCAGACATCAAATGTTGGCAGATTTTTTCATGGTCATTCTGTCATCAAGATCCCCAATATGTTTGTACTGGCATCATTGGCAAACACATGTTGACAATTGACATTTACTGAAATTGGCTCACAGATGTTGCATCAGTGGATTGCAGGTAGACTTTTATCCCCAGATACTGCACCACATGGAATGCATTACCTGATGATGTAGTTACCTGAACAGATCTGGCTGTAATTAAAGCTGCACTGCACTCAAAGATCTGCACATTGTTGAATAGATTAACCATGGATAACATACTTATGAAACTTGAAGAGTAGCTTTACTTCTTTGTATTTCATTTTGCTGAACTACATTGGAAATCCTGTGTGACAACTATCTATTGTTGTTGTTATTGGGGTTTAGGGGCGCATCAACTGCGTAGGTTGTACAGCGCCCAGACAACTATCTATTAGCAGATGTAGTGCCACTTCTAAGTATATAAATTCTGCCTAAGGTACACTTTCCAGTTCCTGTTACCTGCCATGTCTATCTGATAGCTCTATTTGTATTTTGGTTGCCTGTAACGACCATACAAAATTCAGCACATGGTCTCTACATGCTCAGGGTATAGACTGTATGCTCCCAACCAGACTTGTGCTCGACTCGAGTTGAATCGAGAATCGACTCATGAATCAATCGTTTATGGATGAGTCGTGAGTTGAATCGATTCTTTTCCCAAAAACATGTCTTGAGTCGCAAGTTGAATCACATCTTCTTTTTTTTAATGAGTTGAATCACGAGTCAATCATTTGAATCACAATGAGTCATTTGAGTCTTGCGACTCAAATGCAAGTTATGAACAAATGATATAAAGCATGTATCTTTGTAAATAGTATGCCATGACAAGGTAGGGAGTAAAAACACAGTATAATTATTAATGCTTAGCATTACAATTGTCAACTTATCAGCTGTCAGTGAGTAAGAATGAGGTGTACTTAAGTTATTTACCAAAAATGGGTAACAATAACTACAAAAAAAAGAATTAATGCTAAGCTTGGTATTCACAATCAGCATCATGCATGAGTCAATTCTAGTGCCAGAAACACAACACAGAAATGGGATGTGATTGTGAAAAATAATAGGGAACTGAAACGACCATGCACTTTTTTTTGGAACAGCCATTTGCACTGAATAAATTGCATCAGTTTGTGTGACAAATAACAAACCCATGTTACCTTTACAAGAAGGTAGATCAAAATTTTCCTTCAAGCCCGCATGACGTCATTCGAAGTTAAAAAAAAAATATGGTAGAAATTTGGTTGCAGAACTTTTCTCAAATCATATGCAATGGTCACTTTAATATGCTTCCTAGCAAATATATTTGTATTCCGCTCATCAGGCGAGTTATAATCTTTTCCCATTCCTTCCAGTGAGCATTTGTTCCGACACATTTTATTCTCATGCATAGACAAGGTCGGATTTGTGCATTGTAATCCGGCGTTTGGAGAGGAATATTTTATAGTCATCCAGTGTAGAGAATATTTGTATTCAAACCTTATGCATGGTAACTCAACTTGCATCCATTTCAGTGAATTTTGAGCACTTTTCCTTGATCACAGCAGTTCGTTGTCAAAAGTTAATAACTTAGGAACTTCAACTTCCAGATGAAAAAACAACAAATAATTTTCTGGAAAGGATAATGTTCAGGATCCCCAAAATCTAGGATCAGCCTATTTTTCCAAACATTACCTACCTACCTACATTGACATACAGCAGTTGTTGAAGACAGTTTTTCCAGGCCAGCTAGACCCAGGGCATGATACATTCTTCCTTGGTGAATCTTGCATGGATTGTTGATGATACATGCATAATTGAACATTTATGTACAACACCATTGTGATCTAGGAATGCCCTCCTGAAACTTGCAACTCAACTGAAACTCTCCTGCCAATGGGGAGAAGAAGCTATGGAGCACTTAGCACCCCATTGACTGTCCTTTCTTTCGCTCTTGAACGAGGGTGACAACTTGAACATGTAAAATGGATGGTAGAGGGAGCCTACCAATATCAGGAACAAGCCCTTTATTTTGGAGGCACTTGATGGTGAGCCTGCCGGAAATGGCACATTGTTGGGCAGGACGACTATTACTGGGTCATTTAGGATACCCTTTGATGAAGCTAAAGAATAGGTCTTTCAATTAGAATACTCAAAGTACCCTATATTGCCATAAAATATGCAAGATAGCATAGAGAAAGTCGGTAAAATTGGGTGTAAACCAATGGTGAAGGGAAACCTTCAAGCCTGCTACCAAACAAACTTTGTGGGGGCAACAGACCAACGCAATCTATTCTGTGCAGATACCTATTGCAGTGCAGAACCTGGGTGCCATGTTGCAGCTAGGTGGTGATGCGTGTCAGGTATATGATTTAGGTTGTGTGTGCATCATGCTGACGTGGATTGAGGTATTATGCACTCATTACTTTGCATATGCATTGACAACCATTCATCTCGTTAATCTGTTTGAGTCAATTACTTTATGCACATGCATGTTCATTTATCTGCATATTTATCCTATATATCAACCATTACAGTGCATGACGAATGATAAATAATGTGAGGTGAACACAAAGTTATAGCAAAAATAATATATCCAACAGATGTTTTGATGTTGGAGCATCTTTGTTAGTGTGAATAAATACTGATTCCCTTCTTTAATTAGACAGATGAAGATGAATTGACATCAAACTGTCTGTCAAATAAATTATTTTTGCTATAACTTTGTTTTCACCTCATTATATATATATATATATATATATATATATATATATATATATATATATATATATATATATATATATATATATATATATATATATATATAAATATATATATATAAATATATATATATATATATATATATATATATATATATATTATATTTTATATATATATATATATATATATATTATATGTATATATATATATATATATATATATATATATATATAAATAGTGTGTGAGCAGTGCACACAAAATCATACGGCTTGAGTGATACCATTGAGTCGGATCTGAATCGATTCAAATTTGTTTCAGTCGTGAGTTGAATCGGATCTCTGTAGCTCTGAGTCTGAATTGAGTCAAATCAAATAATTTTTACCTGCTGTGAATCATGAGTTGAATCGGATCTCAAGATCCGAGTCAAATGTGAGCCGATTAAAAAAATTTGAATCGAGCACAAGTCTGCTCCCAACACATGTTTTCTGACACTGCACCATGAAGAAATTTGTTGATTTGTTGGTTGTGTATGGCAACATTCACAATTTGTTTATATTATATATTTTTAGCTTGCAGGGGTGGATACAAGGGGCACTGGGGACATGTGCCCTCCCCCATGGAAGGCAGCACCCCTCCAGGAAGGCTTCAGTGTACTACCCTAAAATTAATCAGCCAGAGGCCCCTGTGGCAGGAAATGGTGCCCCCTTGGAAGGAAAGGTGCCCCTCTGAAAAGCTTGAGTGCACCCCCACCCCCTGAATTGTTCAGCCAGAAGCACTCCTCTAAGAGGAAAAGGTGCTCCTCCTGGTAGGCTGAGTGCACCCTCACCCCCTAAGATTTTCCCACCAGATGTGCCCTACAGGTGCTTTTGTAGTAGTGCCTCTCCAAATAAATGGACCCCCTCCAGACAAATGCCCACATGACAATTCCTGGATCCACCCCTGATAGCTTGGCCATAATCAATATTGGCTCTGGAGGTTAATATGGACATTCATTGCATGATTAGGCTTTAATTGAGCATTTCTCCTTACTTTATAGACAAATATTAGTACATCAGGCAACTTACATGATTGTGTAAAATAAACTAAAGTGCAACATGAACCAACAGCCATCACTGTCCATGACTGCACAATCAGGTTAAAAATGGACCTACACTGGGATTTGAACCCCCACCACTAATATAGAAGATGAATGCCCTAGCCAACTGCTCCAATTGCCCAGATGGTATTTGAGGAATATGCAATGTAGAGCATGCAGACTGGAGAGATCTCAGAAATGCAGATCTCAGAATCACAGCACTTGTTATATTTATTTGCCAATCTCCAACAAAATGGGACATTAACCAAATGGTATATCCAACCAATCATCAACTTGTTCAAGGGTGCAGTGCTGGCAAACAGAGGTGTCTGGAGCATAAAGTTTATAGGAGTGTACAGAGACAATAAACATCATTGCAATACTTGGTAGGTACTGCCTTATGTCTGGTCTTTACACACTACCTTTTTTTAATCTAGGGGACTGTCATACATGCAGATACAAGCTCCCCTTGATCAGCCATGGAACTCATCTCTGGGTGGAGTGAAACTTGAGAATGTGTGGAGACCATCAGGTCAGAGAACCAGGTGAGAAGCAAATAATTTCTAAACAATTTTCTTTTCTAATAAATTGTGACATTAAACATCCTAACCTAGCCCAACCTAGCCTGAACTGTTTTTTTAAGGAAAAATTAATACACAATTTTTTAACAATTTTTTTTCTAGCTTACAGCAAAAGCCTAACCTAACCTAACAGTGAATTTGCAGCTTAAGGTAATTTCTGATTTTTAAATAATTTCATTTTTAATGCAATGTCTATGAATGTGCTGAATATGATGTGACCCCTCATTTCTTCTGCAAATGCATGCTTTTCAGTTGGGAGGCAAAATCACATCCAGAATGTGGCTGGAAGTTGGGTAATATAGCATGAAGTCATGTTCAAAATAAAGAAAAATAAACATAACATAACATAACCTAGCCTAACCTTTCTTGCCTCTTAAGTCAATGGCAGTCGATACAATTGATGATGTCATAGGCACAAGTAACCTAACCTAACCTAACCTAACCTAACCTAGACTAAGATAATGTAGCATAATATATAAAATGTATCATAGCATAATATAATATAATATAATCTAACCTAACCTAACTGGAAAACCAGAATCCTCCAAAGCAAGTTTTTCGGCCATGACGTAATCAAATGTTTGCGACATTGTATAGGCAACTTTAGTAACAATACCTACTAAACTTTCAGAAATTTAGTCAATATTCTTACTAAACACACTTCCCCTCTTAGTAAATATGCATACTAAACCTTCGAGGATGTGTTGGACAGCACTGCCCTTAATGATTACAGCATCACAAGGAATTTCCGGCCTTGGTCGCATTGTGGACGCGTCAGTTTGGGAGTATGAATTCTCGGAAATAAATATGGAGTTAAGGCAGAAACATAAGGTTTTCGATGTCAGAGTATTAAATCGGGTGCATGAAGTGTTAAACTTCTCTATCATATCTATGACACACCAGGTACGGATCATTATACACTATGTGCTATCAGTGTTAAAATAATGGTTTTTCGTTAGGTGTGCGATGTCGAAATAAGTACAATAGGATGTAGAAATTTGTCATGGGGTTAGTGTCATTTAAAATACTGTTTGTCCTCCCAGCCTGCATTAAAGCCAATAGTGTACTTACGACTGTACCTTTTTGTTCGTTTTGACATACCTGATATAAGAGCTACATACGGATTAGCGAGAAAAATACCTATGATATAAACTCGTGTTCTTACAAAATAACATCATAGGTAATCTTTTTGGTAACTTTAAATGGTGTTTTAGGAATTTGTGGATTTTTTCGAATACCATGTTTATGAACGTGATTCGGAAGATGCGATCACTTGTTTTCTCCGTAAATGCTTACTTTTCAATTTGAACGATGACTTCATAGTCACGTCGGTACTGTATGATGTCATAGGCATGGGACTGAGGCTTTGATTGGCTAACGCTACGAACGTTCACATACCTTAATGAGATGGTCCCGGCTTTATCTAACCACAGATTAATAAAACACACAACTTGCCACGGTTTCAGGCGGGTTCGTCGAGAAAAGTTCCTTTGTAGTCGCTTGTGACTAACCCACACCTCTTCTTCTCCTTCCTTCTAGAGACACGAAACGTCTCGGTGCACTCCCACCTATGCCTACTCTCCTGCAACCTGCAGGCCTTGGAACACTTAGAGCAGACAACTCCGGCAGGAAGAACTCCGTGGCATCTAAGGAAGTCTAAGCTCGCTTGGTTGTCCTTATAGCAAAGTTTGATTATATCATATGGCACTGGATCACAACCTACACACACTGAAGCCATTTTCGAACTGTTGACCTCAAAGTGACCCCTGTGACCCTGGTCTCGTCTATCCTCACAACTTCCAACAAATAGTATGATAATTCATAATTAAATAGGAAAATCTAACCTAACCTAACATAATACAATCTACTCTTATCTAAACAAATATAAACTCATATATTTTAATTTAAAAACACAAGCGTAATGTTTATCGTGACGGACCGCGAAGTGATATTTAAGAGTCGGCTTCTGCTCGGTCTCGTCGTCTTTCCTCACGACTTCCAACAAGCAGTATGATAATTAATAATTAAATAGGAAAACCTAACCCAACCTAACCTAACCTAATGTAATACAATCTACTCTTATCTAAACCAATATAAACTCATATTATACTTTTAAAACAAGAGTAATATTTATCGTGACGTCGTCCGTACATCACGGCCGCAAGCCGTGCTCTGCTTAGTTTTTTTGGCATTGCTGTGAAATAGTGGTGGTGTCATTTATGTGGCAAAGAGGCAGAAACCAAGAATTTTTTACATGAAAAAGTGTTGAATCAACTGCGTGAAGTGTTGAATGTCCCTTTAATCACGTCTGAGAAGTGCCAGTTGAGGGATGGATAAATAATGCAACAAACAACAGCAGTGTGGCATATATGGCGCATTATAGATATTATCGCTAAGATTAACCGAGACGTAAGCATTTACAGAGAAAACGAATGATCGCATCTTCCGAATCACGTTAGTTAGTTATTGGAGTTTAGGGGTGCATTCCGAATCACGTTAATAAACATAATATTCTGGGACAAAAATCCAAAAATTCCAAAAACACCCTTTAAGACAGAAATACAATCTTTTTACCTGAAATTACGCTTGGACATGTTCGTGTATCACGATTCCTTATGGTGAGCATGAGCATACTTATATCGAGATACTGTTAGAAACGATGAATCCAGCCGTCAGCATGCATCAAGTAGCACGATGTCGATCCTTCTTTGAGAAGGATGTCGACTGAGTGTATTCCACTCGACTGAGTGGTGTATTCCACCCTATTTCACGAATAATTTATAACTGTGTGCTATATTTGTAGAGTGAAGCTTTTGATCGTTTATTTCTTTGCTAACTGAGAAGTAATCATTTGCAGAGAAAATCAGTGGTCACATAGTCATTTTTGCATTAAAATACCATGTATTCAACAAAAAAATTCCAAAGAATCAAAATTTACCTTGATCTTCAGTTCAATTATAGTTTTTTAAGAAAAACTCAAAATATTTTTATTAATTTCCAGTTTTTAAATTCCTTATTTTGAATAAATTTCACAAAACAAGTTGATTGGCTATTGGTTTTACGACACGTCGACCGTTGAGTCATGTAGCGTCGCCAATCTCTCATGCCGATTGGTCATGGGCGAAGAGTAGCGACAGGTGAGACTCGAACCCACTACCTTTCGATTGTGAGACGAGCATCTTACCCATAGGCCACTCGTCCCCTCACAAAACAAGTTGTTTGCAAATTTGTATCACAACAAAAACCTAACGTAATATAACTTAACCAAACCTAACCCATTCTGCATTGTTCCATGGAGGCAAAATGCATGTACATCTAGCTTCGTGGTTACCTTAAACCGCAATAATACCAATCCAACTTAACCAAACCTAGGACCTTTGCATGCGCCATGGAGGTAAAATGTGTGTAAAACTTGTCTCGTGATTACCCTAAACTGCAATAATACAGTAGGTAGTACCCATACCTAGGTTCGTCCACACCCACGAAAAAAAATTGGCGACGCCGGCGCTGTTCCTCACACTTATCTACTTCGTCAGAGAAGGGAGTGGTCAGGGCAAAATTTCCAATCACTTTATGGGCCCACCCGGGGGGAGGGGCGGTCAAGTTCGGGCCCCCACGAAGTGGGTTTGGTAGCGGGCTTGAAGGTTTCCCTTCACCATTGGTTTACATGCAATTTTACCGTTTTTCTCTACGCTCTCTTGCATGTTTTATGGTCATATAGATCACTTTGACATATACCAATTGAAAGAACTATTCTTCAGCTTCAGCAAAATGTATCCGAAATGACCCAGTAACAATTTTCCTGCCTAACAATGTGCCGTTTCCGGCAGGCTGACCATCAAGTTCCTCCAAAATAAAGGGATTTTTCCCGATATTGGTAGGCTCCCTCTACCGTCCGTTTTGGCTGGTGTTGTCACCCCGTTCGAGAGCGGAAGAAAGGACAGACGAGGCGGGGAGCTAAGTGCGCCGTAGCTTCTTCCCCTCAGTCAGTGGCGCAACCAGGATTTCAGTTCGGGGGGCCAGGGTTGGAGAGCGGGCCCCCTCGCAAGCGGGCCCCCCTCATGTTTTTAAAAAGTCTGCGGAAAACATGCACTTACTTTTGAGCGGGCCCCTATGTTTGTAAAACTTCGCAGAAATAAAAGCACTTTTCCTTTATCAGGGGCCCCGGTTCGAGGCGGACCCTGGTTAAAACGGGCCCCCAGATTTTCAGTTGGTTCAAAGGGCCCCTGATTCGAGCCACAGATCCGCTTCGCGGGCCCCTAGCCAGGGCTCTGAGTAGGGTGGCCCACTCCGAGCCAGGGGCCCACTTCGCGGGCCCCTGGCTCGGAGCGGGCCCCCAAACTTTTTTTTTTTTTTTTTGGGGGGGGCCATGGCCTCCCCTGGTTGCGCTACTGCCCTCAGTGGCAGGAGAATTTCCGAAAAGTAACCACAGAAGACCGCCTGAAATGATCTGACCGCCCCTAGACCGCAATAGGAGGCCCTTTGTCGTCATAAGAGGTCCCATAGCCGCCACAGGAAGCCAATAGCTGCCACAAGAGGCAGGGACGGATCCAGGAATTGTCATCTGGGGGAGGGGACACGTGCTTGGAGTGGCGCCACCGCGAAAGCAGCTTGAGGGGTGTCTTTCCTGCCAAGAGGCGCCTGTGGCTGAAAAATTCGAGGGTGTTGGGGTGCACTCGAGCCTTCGCGGAGGGACGCGTTTTCCTGGTCGAAGGGACGCCACCTTTCATGGGGGTGGGCATGTGCCCCGACTTCCCTCCCTGGATCCGCCACCGACAGGAGGCCCCACATATCCCACGTAAGATATATTTGTGCATTTGTGTATATATATAGATATATATATATATATATATATATATATATATATATATATATATATATATATATATATATATGTGTGTGTATGTGTGTGTGTGTCTGGTGCATGAATGGTTCAAAAGCAATCTGCACCAATGAGCCGCAAGACATTATTGCAAATGATTATGCCCTTTATTTGCATGCTTACGGTTAAGCCTACGCATGAATGGATGCACGCGTTTGGTTCGTGGGTGCATATGCAGTCTGTATATATCGGTGGCAAATAGTGAAAATAATTGGTGTAGCAGGGGGTGTTTGTTGATACCCGCTGATGATATCTGTTCGCTATGTCTATGTGCAGGAAGCTGGCTGCATCTGTCATTGAGGATGCAAGTCACAAATTGGAAAATTGCATACAAATGGTTACCTTCGACCCAACTGCAGATGTAGCGTCCTGCTTGCGTGGTTCATAAAACTCCCCGAATACGAATATATCGAGTGCGAATATGTTCTTAGTACGATTTTCACGTGTATTTGCGCATACGTATTTCAAGTACGAATGTATCGCTAATTTATAACGTAACCAAGTAACAACGGCAGCAGAACGACTACCTGCGTGGATCGCCAACTGTGGTTGGTGAAAAAAATGCAGACATGAACTCACAATATAAGAATCTTTCACCTGTAACTTCGCCTGCTTTCATTCATCACTCGCATCGCAGCCGTAATGTACGAGTGGTCTGCGCACTCGTGGTGACCGTCTGTCACAGCGCGGCTTGAACTTGATCTGACTATGTACTGAACTGGGGCGGCAAGGGAACACACACCAGCGGGTAAGGCTACCACTGATGGTGGCCTCAGCTGAGATACCCCTCGCGCAAATGACGTCGCAGGAGCAGACGGGACGGCTTCGGGAACGGACATAACAACGGCACCATTCGCGACCTGATCTGGCCATAATATGAATGACCTATCAGCGGTCCGCGACCTGGACCGTGCACGCCTGACCCGCTGTCTGCACGATGGTCGCTGGCAGTTGGCGGCTGTGGAAAGCTGACGTCTTCCTATTTATATATGTGTTTATTTATGTCACAATACATACCCTCCACGTGCGGTGGCTATTATGGACAGTCCTCTGCAATTTGTTTTGAAAAGCACATTTTAAAGTCATATTTAGGCAATCCAACATCCGTAGGTTTTAAGTAATACAATATTAGTGCGCTTAAGTGATTCAACATCGGTAGGTTTTAGGCCGTCCAACATCAGTAGGCTAGGTTAGGTTGTATTAATTTGTATTGATAATTGTATGTTATTTTTCATTATATACCACCAGACCCAAAATCTTTTCCCCACACTTCCCATATGTTGTTGAGGTGGGATAGCAGGTACATGTAGTCAATCTTTTTCTTGTTTAAAAAAGTTATTTCAATGTTTTTAATATTCTTTTCTTGGACTGATTTCTTAGACAGAGGAACTTGAACTTAAAGTGCTTATATCTTTGGAAGTTTTCATTTTCCAAAGGAATGAGTGTCAAATCAGAAAACACCAGAAAAACAACATGGTGATCAGAAATGGCCCAGGGACTTCTTATGCATGTTTGCCATTTTAATGATGACTATTGGGGTTTTAGGGTGCGTAAACCTCATTGGGTTATATTGCACCCATAACAAGGTTGCCTAAGCACGCGTCAGACTGTCACAAACGAATATAAAACATCGGTAGCTATTAAGGCGCTTGATCTGAGATCTGTGGAAACAAGTAATCAGTTAGGCAGGTGCATATATTACGTCAAATCCCATCTCCGCAAGGAAGCATAAACCTGCTCCATTGTGTATACATCGGTAACAATCTCCCAATAAGTTCTTCAACATCAGAGCATTCGCATCTTATCCGAAGTGGCGCTTACGTTCTTCTGTGTATGCTTGGCACGTGACCAGCACATGGTGCAGTCAGCGCGGCATTACACCTAAAACATTTCGGCCTGTCGTCCCCGCACAATAAATACCTATGTGTTGCTAGAGTGTGACCAATTCTGAGACGACAGATGGCTACCTCGTCCCTTCTAGTTTGGCTGAAGGACGAGGGCCAGGAGCTAAGGTTTGATTTCCTTTAATTTGTTGAACTCCACTTGGTCCCATTTGCCCTGCCACTGTCTCAGAATAAATGATGAGATAATTGGGTAGTAGTCACTGGCAGGGAATGGGAGAACGCGACTCCAAGGCGCTTGTGCTGCACGCCTTGCAGCCCTGTCGGCCAGCTCGTTACCACGGATTCCGACATGTGCTGGAATCCAGCAAAGTATGACCTGTTTTCCCATGCGATGCAGCGAAGTAAGGTGCGATAAAATGTCTCATACGATGACATGTTGCTGGTTAAAACTGTGCAGCGCCACAAGACTGCTCAGAGAATCAGTCAAAATAACATGCAAAATATCGTCGTCAACCTCGATGTATGCAAGAGTTTTGCTGATGGCCATCAACTCCGCAGTGAAGATCGTGGCGTGTGGCGGCATTTTACACAAATCCTATAATTGTTGATGGAAAGAATCAACCTAAATATAGGCATCACTGACTTGTTATCTCATGATAACCTCATTCCTTGTCCATTCTGTACAAAAATATAGCCCATAAATGCACCATTTCAGTCAGCAGATCTGACCCTATTATATTTATACATTTATCATACCTTTGACCCTAACTTAGTGTAGCTATAACTTAGTGGTAAATAGGGTCTTATCGGGATTGTTATTTTGGTGCACAAAGAACATATTTTTTTACCAGCAAGCACAAACATTGGTTGAAAAGCAAAATAATACCAAAAATGAGGGCTTTCAATTGGTTCATATACAATAACTAATTATTGAAAGCTTTATAAATTTGCAAGGTAACCTAGCATAAAATTAGCCAGCCTAATCTATGTTCTCAGAGAAAGGTATCAAAATATTGAAATAAAAGGACATAACCTAACCAGGCCTATCCTCTTTTTTTCATGGAGGAAAAACATTGTCAACATGCAAGCAAAGCAAGAAAAACACAACAACACAATGTTACAAATGATGTAAACATCACTAATACAAAAAGTTTCAGGACTACCCAGGATATTGGCTGGTGGGAATATTACGGTGGGAATAGCTGATGGTAGGAGACATTTGATTATCTGCAAAGAGACAGGGTTGAGCAGCTCTTTCTTTAGGTTTCTTCTCTGATCAATTTATTTGAAATGCTTGGAGCATGCTCTTGGTTCCCAACATTTGAGAACTTAGACATGTTTTATTGTATGCTAAGATATTTTGCTAAGGCAGAATCCTGATAAAATGGTGTATACAGATTTCTTCTTTATTAAAGTTGCCTACCCAGTGCCACCTCTGGTACTGCACAGTAAGGCATGACACCTGAAACAGAGATGTGTTACATTCAAACATTCTATCTAGATGCTGAATTCATACTACAGGAAATCAGACTGCAACTCATGGAAAGTTTCAGGAGGGCATTTCTTGTTTTCTCATCTGAAGGTTGAATCTCCTAAGTCACCTCCTATGTTTGACAATGAGCTGCTGTGATCAAGTAAAAGTGCTCAAAATTCACCGAAAGTGGGTGCAAATTGAGTGGATGCATAAGGTTTGAACAAAAATATTCTCCATACTGGATGACTACAAAATATTCCTCTCAACATGCAATATTACAATGCACAAATCCAACCTTGCCTATGCATGATAAAAATATGTGTCGGAACAAATGTTCACTGGAAAGAACAGGACAAGATTAATAACTCAGTCAGCGGAACAAATATATTTGCTTGTAGAGGAGGCAAAATAAAAGTAACCATTGCGTATGATTTGAGGAAAGTCGTCTGCAACCATATTGATACCATACTAAAAAACCTTCGGATGACGTCATGCGGGCTTGAAGGAAAACTTCGATCTACCTTCTAGTAAAGGTTGCGTGTCAAGCCAAAATAGCCAATATTTGCCACGGCTTTACGCAGGCAATTTGTATTGTATATAGGCAAATTTGACATCATGCGAATGCCTGAAGAATTCTACATACGAATCCGGATCGTTTTTACCTGCATCACCTCGAAAAAGTATGTTTCCTTGCGGGTCTATATCAGAACCTCTAATACTCGAAACCGATAATGCTTCAGAACCTATAATACTCAAAACCTATAATGCTTCAAAGCCTCTAAATTGTCGTCTTGGGGGAATTTTCAACACCTATAATACTCAAAACCTATAATTCCTCAAATCACATAATGCTTGGAACATATAGTTGTTCAGAATATGTAATATCCAAAACCTATAATGCTTCAAAACCTCTAATACTACGTCCTGGGGATGTTTCAAAACATATAATGCTCAAAACCTATAATGCTTCGAAACCTATAATGCTCAATTCCTATAATGCCTCGTTTCAACTAATATTCAGAAAGTATAACTCTCGAAGCATTTAATGTTTCAAAACCACTAATGCCCGAAGCCTATAATGCACAGAATATATAATGCTCAGAGCCTATAATGCTCAAAACCTATAATATCAGCTGACGACTGCATGCCATAATAGACCGTACGGTTAACTCCACGTCTCCACCGTAATCTACCAATGGGAGACCCCGCGCGACAGCTTCCAGGTGCATCCGCCAGAGCGGCGACACATGTGTGTGTAGGACATGGATTGCTCGCCGCATTGGCCGCGTTCATGCATTTGGCTCGTGAAGAGCGAGAGATTGGAGTAGATGCTCCCTGAATTGAATTACTTGTCGGTGATTTCTAAGCTGAGTCACTGGTTTTACGAATAGGTAATTTCAGTGTCTATGCAGACCACACCAGGGGCGGGTCCAGTTTTATAGGGGCAGGGACCGATTACTCCGGCTTGACCGCGGCCGGGCTGAAGGAGAGGAGACCGCGCCCTCGTGGTGCTCCCCTGCATGGAATAGGTATGCTTACGCTGAAGACCAATGGCGTACCTAGAATTTGTGTCGAGGGGGAAATGGATTTGGAGGATGCCCACGTTTGTCCAGAAATACTTATGCTATGTTTCAGTGGCATAATCAAGCAGTGGCGCAGCCAGGAGTTTGTTTAAGGGGGCTTGACGAAAAAAATGTCATGCAACAGAGACCGCTTTCAGGGGTTCTGTTTCGTGTGTCCGAGTTCCTGTGGAATGCCTATGCCAGCTGGAAAGAGCAATCTTAGCTGGAATGGCCTCTGACCGCTAACGAATAAGCAGGGTACCTAAGGGTCAGAGAGGGCTTGGATGATCTTTGGATTTGAAAGTGCGCTTGAGGGAAGAACAATACCCCTAAGAGCTAAAGTGAACTAGTGAGGGTCCATCAAACCAGGACAAGTCAAGGTAATACCTCAAGGTAAAATATTAGTTTGACTTCTTCCATGGTCTCGCGTTTGGTCGCTATGCCTTCAAGTTGCAAAAAAATGGGAACTACTCGAGGTATCTTTTTTTCGCTGTATCAGTAGGTTGAAAAATATAAATAATTTCGAAGGTCAAAGGTGAAGCTGATTTCTCCGGTCGCCTGGCATTTTTGTTTTCGTTTTCGTCCAAGCCTACCAAAATATAGTACCACGTGATATACCATGGTGAACCCTCAAGTAACATTTGAAACCGGGACATGTCAAAGTCAAATGATAGAGTTCTTCGATGGACTCGCGTTTCGTCGTCATGGCTTCAATTCGCGGCAGGTGGTCGTTATTCGACGTCGCTTGTTGTGCGATATCAGAATGTTGAAATTGGAAAGAATCTCCACCGTCGAAGGTCAAGCTGATGTCTTCGGTCGCCTCGCATTTTTTTTCGTCCAAGCCTATCCAGATCCACTATCAAGCGATAGCCCGTGGTGAACTCTGGAGTAGTATTTTGAATCCAGGACATCTCGCCGTCAAACCTTCACCAAGTGGATGTCATCCGATGTGGCTTGTTGTGCCGTATTATAAAGATAATAAAGCGTATCCTTAATCCTTGACCTTTAAAATAAACTAATTTTAAAGGTCAAGGATTAAGCCACTGGCGGATCTAGCCCACCGGTTTGGAGGGGGGCAGGGCAACTGTCGGTTTCCGGCGTTTCCCAAGCCTACCTCCACCGTTTCTATGTTACTGGATTTTTGTTCTTGTTTACCAAAACGTTCACGTTCACGTTCAATGTTTTGTACTACGTCAACGTTCGTGCACGTGTACACACTGGCAGATCCGATTTTGTCAACTCTTGCTGTAAGCAGAACTTGAGCAGCATGCAACCCTCGACGTGTGTCCGAATCTACTATGCTACCATACTGGCTTCCAAACAATTATATATAAAACAACCTTTAAAATTGGAGATTCTTTCATCCAGACGCTATTTTTTAACCTCGGCAAAGGTTACTTTACTTTAATTTAGTTAACTTCTGTTGGTTTCGGGGGCCAAAAGACACTATGCCCCCCTTTAAGCGCTTCGGGGGGCCATGGCCGGAATGGCCCCTCCCTGGATCCGCCAGTGGGTTAAGCCGATTTCTTCCGTCGCCTTGCATTGTTTTCTTCGCCCAAAGCTACCCACATCTTGTAAGTTGTATCAAGCCCGTGGCGAACCTAGAGTAACATTTGAAACTTGGGCGTGTCAATGTGAAACCTCGAGATTAAAGATTAGATTTTGTTTCGAAGTCCTCACGCTTCGTTGCTATGGCTTCCATTTCCATTGAGTGGGTTTTATTCAACGTGCCGTGAGGTACTTGTGAGGTGCTTTTTTTTCTGCGCCAAACCCTATCTAAATCTGGTATCAAGCAACTGCCCGTGGTGAGCGTGGAGTAACATTTGGAACCGGCGATGTCAATGGCAATGTTGAACGTCTAATGTTAGTTTACATATTCCGAATTCCTCGCGATTCCTCGCTATGACTCCAATTTTCATCGGGTCAAAAAACGGTGTACCGTATAAAATTATAAGTATTTCACTTAGCCGAATGATTCCAACGCCTAGATGTCCGCTGTCCATCAAGGATGCAGCACATCGAATTACGTGAACTTCAATGTCAAATTTGACCTCAGGTCACCGAAGTTGGTTTTACTCATGCACTATATCTATTTACGGGGTACCGAATAAAATCATGGTCACACATTGGATATACCTGATTTTTGCAGGTCATAGTCTACATAGCACGTACATAGAGCACATCAATCAAAATGACCCATTATGGCCACTGATTCATCACCGTTCGCCAAAAATGCCCCAAAAATGCAACTATACCAAATTCTTGTGTACCCGATAATTTCCGCAAAATTATACGTGGCACGACGAAAAAACACCCACACATTGGTTATGGCCCATGGATGCAGCACATTGAAGCATCGGTCCTACAATCTCATAGTTTGACCTATATTCGCAAAATACTGTTTTGACCACGCATTATTGCCATCTACGGGGAACCTGATAATACCCTCCTAAATACATTAATCGGATGGACTAGCGCCAAAAAATCTCCCATCGGACAAGAAAGCAGCACATCCAAGCATGTCACCTTCAAGCTCACCATTTGACCTCAGGTTAACTTAGACTTTAACATTACACCCTATGGGAATATCACGGTGTACCGAATACAATTTTCCTGAATACATTTATGGGACATGCATCCCGAAACCATTTTTTGCTACGAAGAACCATTTCGCCTTCAGAGGCGAAAAGGTCAGCCAGGTCAAATCTAGGGTATCGCATAACTTGCCGGAGAATTCACTTATTTGAATCATTCAAACGCTTGTGCCACCGCTATCATCGTGGCATGCACCAAGTCAACTGGTCTCTCGAGGTCACCATTTGACCTCAGGTCAACGAAGACTTTAACATTACACCCTATGGGAATATCACGGTGTACCGAATACAATTTCCCTGAATACATTTATCGGATGGATATTAGCGTCGAATAATCGCCCACCGATCAAGGATGCAGCACATCCGAGCACGTGCCCGTCAGCGCAAGCGATTGACCTCAGGTCAGGTTTTATGAAATTCAGAAAAAGAAAGTAGTCCACTAGGGTACCGTATGTGGGCCAAACGAAGCATTGAATGTAGACTATCTCAACACTGATGCATGCACTAGCAACACAAGAAGCAGCACACTGCGTGACCTGACCTCTATCGATAGCGGATTTCATCAGGTAGCACTAGCGTCCCATTCAGCAACGCATTCAGAAACGAATTCACCAATGTTCTCTGATTCGTCCGAAAATTTGACACAACCTTCGCAGACATGCATCCCGAGACCATTTTCTGCTACGACGAATCATTTCGCCTTCAGAGGCGAAAAGTTCAGCCGGGTCAAATCTGAGGTACCGCATAACTTGCCGGAGAATTCACTTATTGGAATCATTCGAACGCTTGTGCCAAGCTGCCAAGCTGCAAATTTCTTTTCGCTGTTTTCCTGTTAGCCACCTGCGGCGAGGTGGGCCATCGTGACAGCATGATCCTTCACGCCGGACGAATAGCCTGATGTCACGATTTCCTGTTGGCACATCCTTCACCCATATGAAGTAACTTGCACAGTTCGGAAATTTACACGTAGCTCTCACGTAGTGTCCAACCTTCTTCCTGGAATCTTCATTTTTTATTCGATGGCCTCTGAACGAGAGCACGCATGATGGGCTAACGTGCTTTCCAATGTGCTTCGCCATAGCAATGGTCCATTCTCGTCGAAACTTTTTACCAGATGTTGTAAGCATGTCTGTCCATTCCTCAACGGTGAGTGAAACTTCAAACAGGCCTTCGTCGTTGTCTTCGCTGTCTGCATTGCTCGATTTTCTTTCTCCCTCAGGTTCACCAGCTTCTTTGTGACAGCATTCCTCTCCTGGTCTGGTCCAGCTCCTGATACCCTTCCTCGTTTCTTCCTCCGACCAACCAGGTGCCTCTTCGGGACCTAATTCCTCTCCTGTTCGTATCCAGCTACCGATACCCTTTGTAGTTTCCTCTTCCTCCGACTGACCAGGTCCCTCTTCGAGGCCGTGTTCCTCTCCTGGACTGATCCAGCTATCGATGCTCCTCGTTTCTTCTCCCTGCGACCCACCAGCTTTCTCTTCTCCGTAGCTTTCATGTTCTGATATGGTCCAGTAACCCGTGCAACTCATCGTGTCTTCTTTCTCCGACTCACCAACTTTTGCTGCTTTCTTTCTACTTTCTTTACTTTCTTTTTCTGAATTTCATAAAACCTGACCTGAGGTCAAACGCTTGCGCTGACGGGCACGTGCTCGGATGTGCTGCGTCCTTGCTTGGTGGGCGATTATTCGACGCCAATATCCATCCGATAACTGTATTTAGGAAACTTTATTCGGTACACCGTGATATTCCCATAGGGTGTAATGTTAAAGTCTTCGTTGACCTGAGGTCAAATGGTGACCTCGAGTGACCAGTTGACTTGGTGTGCTGCATGCCACGATGATAGCGGTGGTACAAGCGTTTGAATGATTCCAATAAGTGAATTCTCCGGCAAGTTATGCGGTACCCCAGATTTGACCCGGCTGACCTTTTCACCTCTGAAGGCGAAATGGTTCGTCGTAGCAGAAAATGGTCTCGGGATGCATGTACGTCTCGGGTATGTCTGCGAAGGTGGTGTCAAATTTTCAGACAAATCGGAGAAAATTGGTCAATTCGTTTCTGAATGCGTTGTTGAATGGGACGCTAGTGTTACCTGATGAAATGCGTCATCGATAGAGGTCAGGTCACGCAGTGTTGTGTTATGCGATACCCTAGATTTGACCTGGCTGACCTTTTCGCCTCTGAAGTCGAAATGGTTCTTCGTAGCAGAAAATGGTTTCGGGATGCATGTACGGGTATGTCTGCGAAGGTTGTGTCAAATTTTCAGACGAATCGAAGAACATTGGTGAATTCGTTTCTGAATGCGTTGTTGAATGGGACGCAAGTGCTACCTGATGAAATGTGTCATCGATAGAGGTCAGGTCACGCAGTGTGCTGCTTCTTGTGTTGCTAGTGCATGCATCAGTGTTGAGATAGTCTACATTCAATGCTTCGTTTGGCCCACATACGGTACCCAAGTGGACGACTTTCTTTTTCTGAATTTCGTTAAACCTGACCTGAGGTCAAACGCTGACACTGACGGTCACATGCTCGGATGTGCTGCGTCCTTGCTCGGTGGGCGATTCTTCGACGGTAATATCCATCCGATAAATGTATTCAGGAAAATTTTATTCGGTACACCGTGATATTCCCATAGGGTGTAATGTTAAAGTCTAAGTTGACCTGAGGTCAAATGGTGAGCTTGAAGGTGACATGCTCGGATGTGCTGCTTTCTTGTCCGATGGGATATTTTTGGCGCTAATGTGCATCCTATTAATGTATTTAGGAGGGTATTATCAGGTACTCCGTAGATGGCAATAATGCGTGGTCAAAACAGTATTTTGCGAATATAGGTCAAACTATGAGATTGTAGGACAGATGCTTCAATGTGCTGCATCCATGGGCCATAACCAATGTCTGGGTGTTTTTCGTCGTGCCAAGTAAAATTTTGCGGAAATTATCGGGTACACAAGAATTTGGTATAGTTGAATTTTGGGGGAATTTTTGGCGAACGGTGAAGTATCAGTGGCCAGAATGGGTCATTTTGATTGATGTGCTCTATGTACGTGCTATGTAGACTATGACCTGCAAAAATTAGGTATATCCAATGTGTCACCATGATTTTATTCGGTACCCCGTAAATAGATATAGTGCATGAGTAAAACAAACTTCGGTGACCTGAGGTCAAACTTTGACATTGAAGTTCACGTAATTCGATGTGCTGCATCCTTGATGGACAGCGGACATCTAGGCGTTGGAATCATTCGGCTAAGTGAAATACTTCGAATTTTATACGGTACACCGTTTTTGACCCGAGTGACCTCTCTGGACCTCTGGAGATCGAACCGCTCGTCCTACTGAAGAATCGTTGTTTGCCTTACTTTTGCAAGCGACGAAGATCATATCCTGAAAAATGAACGAATTCGGAGAGTATGCGAATAGGATGCTGAATGCGAATGCGAATGCGTTGCTAATATCATGGACATCTATTGTGATCAGTGGCGCCGGAAGAATTTTCCTAAGTTGGGGATAAAAAAAGGAGAGCCTTTGACGTGCCTCGCGCGGAAAATTTATGGTTTGCGTTGTGACTTTTTGACATTTTCTTCGCTTGATCGTGTGATCTAGTGTGTTTTTGGTTATAGGGGGGGGGGCACCTTAGCTGCGCCTTTGATTGTGATAACAGACTCATATCCTATTTGACTAGTAGCCAGGGGTGTTGTTTTATATACTTTTGTAGGGGCAAGTGCCCCCCCAAATCAGTGGCGTCGCCACGAAGTTCTTCTAGTGGGGGCAAGGATAAAAAGGGGCCTCTTGCCCCACCCCATAGGTTAGGTGTTAGGGTCTCGTACTGTTTTTTTTTGTCTCATGCTGTTCTGTAAATTGAAGGGTTGGCATAAATGAGTACTTAACCTTCATACCAAGAATCGCACAAACCATTTGTCGAACGTTTGTCTCCAATCAGGTTCGATTTATTCATCTTGACTTTTGCATTCTTGTACATGATGCACATGACACAGGTGATAAATGGATGCTCACGGGACCGTTTGGCAACGTACCGAAAGGACGGCCACCATGACGATGTGCCTTGGTTGGGTATTGGGGAAGTCGATGTATGTTGAACCTATTATCACTTGGAAGGACCTGGAGCGCATGGGGTGAAACAGACTGATTATTTGTACACATTCCGAAATGGTGATCTTTTGGGCATTTCAGTCGCATCAGAATTGTTCTCAAGCAAATTTAAATTATTGATATTTTGAGTTGTTCTGACGTATCGCCCCTGTCTCAACGTACCCCAGGCGTGGGGTAAGTTGATCCTATTGGTGGGAAATGCTGATCAGAAGTCATATTTATGGAAATAAATGTTGTGACGACTACTTGTGAGTGTTACTTTTAGTGCTGCAGACTTTTTATGATCATTTGTTGTCACCTGACGTGTTCTGGTGGCAAAGCAAGCAAGCGAGAAGAAAAACAACATTTATCCGCAAGTGGCCAGCAATGATCGATATAAATGTGAAATGCATGCATGTAGGCCATTTATCACCAAAAATCACCGTCCGACTGGTTTCGTCTGTCAAAGATGGGAGAAAAGGCGTCTGTCAAAGGTGGAGCGCGTCCGGAATGGCGCGGTCGCCACCCCTCCCAAATCCCCTCCCTGGGCAGCGGAGTAAACAGTGGAACACCACAGTGCGGCGGCACGGTGCTATGTGTGCGCAGCTTCGGCTAGACCGCAGGTCTTCGCCCGTCCCATGTACCCTACCAGCCGAATTTACAGCACAGTGCCCAAAGTTGTTTCGAATGATCTGCTGTAGATAGTATAGAGATGGCATGTCATAGTACTGAGAAATGTTTTTCACTGGACATGAAAGACTAATTTAAGTGGCTGTTTCGAATTGCATTGAAAAGCATTGAAATGTACTTACATTCCAAGGGCGGATCCAGGAATTGTGGGCAGCCGCAATGGCCTGGTGGGCCGCCACTTACTTTCTGTAAGGGGCGCATCTGGCTGAAAAATTCGAGTGGGTGCAGTGCACACGAGCCTTCTCAGAGGGGCGCCTTTTTCCGGCCGGAGGGTCGCCACCTTCCCATGGAGGGGGGAGGGGGCGCACGCCCCCAGTGCCCCCCGATCCCCCTGTTACATTCAACGTATATTTCATTGCACACATTTATCTTCAATTTCATACCGTAACGCTGTAAAAACACTGCAAAACTTGCCCAGAAGCAGACTCACATTTGACTAGATAGCAGCACGTGATCCGTGCCTGGACCTGGAGTTCCGCCACTTCTGTTCGTGCTGTGCCACCAGTTTTGCTATGAGAAACGAAATGGGAGTCTGTTGGTCAGGCACGGCCTGGACTTCCGTTTGTCAGGTTTGTCCGTTTTCATGGAACTCCGTTGGTCAGGTGAGACATGGATTTCCGTTATTGAGATACGATGTGAGCCTTCCTTGATCTGGTACATAGACCGTATGGTGTAGGTACGACGTTGGCTTCTCTTCCACCAGTCTGATATCGTTCTCTGCTGAATCAGCATGACAGTCCACATTAAATTCCTTGTCAATGGGAACGTGCCAAGTTTCGTGGATAATTGGACACCAACATTTCTTATGCGCATCCTACCAGGGCCTCCTCTAACATGTTAAGTAGGCGGGATTCGTCCCACCTAGTGCCGTGAAATCGCATCTAGTGGAGCGAAAAGTCCCACCTATTCAAATGGAGTTTCAATGGAGAAAACGACCAAACAGAACTGTATTATATTTATGTTAGCGGAAATGATTTTTCCTTGGAACGATGCATGGTTTTCAAGAACAAAACATGCACTTTGTGTTGCTTCCATTTTTGCAACTTGCTACCACGGTAGCAAGTTGGCAGCACTTATACTGAGGTCAAAGCGACGAGGATGGTTCAAAGTGGCTTGTTTCTGTTGAAAACTCATGCTACAAAGCCACCAATTGGGTGTATTACAGCAACGTGCATATTTGCCGTTGGGGGGGGGGCGAATGGATTTTGAGGGGGCCCACCTACCCCAATTTTGACAAATCCCCGATTTCGACCACTACTTTATAAAAAGGGCCGATTTTAATTTGTTTAATATAATAATTATTGGCCAACTTAGCTATTCTGTGGAGGGGGTCAAATATACCACCATCGTTTCTGAATCACCGGATTTCAACTCTAAATCCCCTCGCCCGGTACAAAGGTATTTATTTTAGTAACCCTTGATAAGTCACCTCACATTGCTGAAATTACATGTCTGCAAATAAATCATTTTAAAACGCAAAATTTTCGAATTTCAGGCATTCCAGTTCATAGCACCCGGTCGTCACCACGCCAATGTTCGTGCTCGCGTACACCCGCCTTGCGCATTCGGTGCATTCGCCACACTTCGTGCGATTCTACGGTTTTTGCTGGGCCTCCTATATACGTTTAATTAATTGCTCCGACATCATAGATTTCCACCATACTTGACGTTATGGAATGCTTCGTATGGTTGTGCGCTGGGAAAATTATATTAATGCAATTCGATTATTAGTTCTCCTTCCCACATTTTCTGGTGGTTAAGAAATCCGGATACCCGCTGAGCTATGACGCACCTGTTGGCTAAATATGCTCCCAGATTGACTACGGAACCGAGGCCCTGGCTACGTGTTCCCTTTTTGGACACGTTGCGTTTTTCTTCGCCTACGGATGCTTTAGGGTTCCAGCCAATTTTTGTTATGGGCCCGGTACATTTCGGAGAACCCGGCTATTGTTAAGGTTTATTGATTTTTGTGCACCAACTTTTTTAAAGGTGCGTTTTCGAAGACCCCGATTTGTCTACTTAGTGCCCGCTCTTTTTGTTCCTGTTTAGGATCACTGCTTTGTGCGGGCCCCAGCCTGTTTTAAGGCCCTCATACGGTCTCATGGCACCGGCTTGCTTTCAGGGCCTCCGGTGTTTTTTTTTTACAGCTCTGTGTTTATTTAGGGCTGCAACGCATGCTTTAAGGCCCTGCCGCTTATTGCCATCCTCGGTGCTCCTTGGAGGTCCCGGTGCATTTTCGACCACCCCTTGTGCTCTCAGGATCTCACTGTGCTTATTTGTGACCCTTGACGTACATTTGTTTGAACCCAGCACCATTTTGATGTTTCCGGTGCGATTTATCGCGGTCCTGGCGCGACTTTTCGGGCTTAGGCGCGTGATTCTGGTGACCCACGCCAGTTTTCTGGACTCGACACGATTTTTCGGCACCATGTCTGTATGTTTTTGAAGTCTGAATCCCGGCCTGACTCCCACCCCCCCCCCAGGTGCATGCTATTGTGTCCCGCGGCGATGTTTCGAGCTCCGGTGCATCTTTCTCGGGGTCATCGCGATTTTTTAAAGGCATCTGGTGCTATGTTTGGGGCTCCAGAGCGTTTGTCCTGGCTCGGACATTTATTTTGTGGAATCCCTAAGTACTAAAAATTGCATCGAGACCCTGTGGGGTCCCGATGCAATTTTTAGGGCCATTCTGTGCATATTTGAGACACTCGACGCCAATTTTTTTTCGGAGCTCCGTAGGGATTTTTTTGTTTGAAGTCCCGACTCAAATTTGTGGGACTACCGCCCGGGATTTTGGTCCCGAGCGCGATATTTTTGGGGCCCAGTGCGAGTTCGCGGGGCGCGTTGTACTTAGCTGAGGCCCCAGCGCGATTTTCAAGAACCCGGTTAAAAATGTCGGGCCGACTTTTCTGGGGCCTGTTGTATTAATTTTGAGCCCTCAACACTAATTATGGGGTTCCCGACGCGATTTGTTGTAGACCTAGCGCTATTTTTTGGGGCACTGCCGCGAGTCATGAGAGTCCACACATCCCAGGAGGGAGGGGGCACTTGCCATTTAGTACGCTACTGCGGCTGCTCAATGATATTTTTTTTATCGATGGCATCCTTCAGAGTTGAAAGCCTCTTCGTTTTGACATCATTGTTCAAGATATATCGATATATGCACAGGGGAAGGCAACCCAAGGCGTATAAGGCCTTGCGATAATGCAAATTTTGTGTTTCGCAAAATACAACTGTCCACCCCAGCGAAAACGCAAGATGGTCAAGGATCGTGTTATTCAGGAATGTTTTGGAAGCAGACATTCCTAACGCTTGCTGATTTATTACTCGGAGAATTTGTGATGACACATGGCCTGTGAAGCCCGTTTATTGGCTGGATAGGCTTCTAGTATTTTTGCTGATTCTATTATATAGATATTTTTACTATATAAAAGATTAAGTATAATCTTGCTGCGACCATACACAGGCATTCTAATTTCTGAGTCTTGGGGGACACGAAAGAAATTGAAGGGGACAAATCGCCACTTTCCACAAACTGGTGGAACATGTCCCCCAGCCTCAGAGATTGCACCCATGATGGCAAGTAACGCCGGATCAATATGGGGTTTGATACTTCTGTGCGATAAACATGAGCGCTTGATCCAAAATCAGCACACACAAGTGCCCTAGAACCAGCCTTGACCTACATTGACCCCATGTGCCTGTGTTGATCTCTGGTCAGTAAAAGTAAATGGTCAGTTGGCCAAAAGTGGTCCAAACCGTTAATTCATAGGTAACTTTGGGTGCTGGATTCGAATTCAGTTTTCATTGTTACGCACTAAGGCTAACATGTGCTTAGAACCCAAAAACCAAAATAAATTATTCACCCTCCGTGACTTTATCTGATCTGCACAGGAGCACGTTAATGCTATGGGATCATACCACCCCTCAATGGACTTCAAATTGAACGAAAATACGGTGATATTTGCTTCACAGGGGAATCATGCATAGTTTTCATCCAAGCCTGACAAGTGCGAAATCTGCCAAACAAGTTCCCGAATAGTCGTCACCGGCCAGCAACGTGACGCTACCTGGCACATTTTACACCAAACGTTCCGCAATTAATACCTTCAGGTGTGCACATACTTTGGGCCCGCTACCCCCACCCACACGCACACTTCGCTTACCTGCCATTTGGAAACAGCTGGGCAGAATGCAACCACCTGGGCCACAGAAAGTCGCAAAATGCCCAAGTCCTGCGCCGGTGAAGGACATTTTGCCACGTTCGCGAAGACAAGGCTTTGTTAATCCTAGAGCATCTCCAAGTGGAGAGAGCAGGCCACATGCGACGAGAGTCAGCGTTTTCTGCCGAGCGTTTTATTGGCTCGCAATTTGTGCCCGATTTCTACTTTCCCTTCTACGGGTCATTTGGTGATATCCAATATCACTTGGGTGTTTTAAAAGTTTTGTTTTCTTTCATTACCTGTGTAGCAGCGGTAGTAGATGCACGCGCTGGGTGTGTTCACCAGTAATTCTCAATATGCCGTGATACTAGTCATGTGTAATTTGTAATATTCCGACTCATAGGTAAGGAGCTAGGTGAGGTTCACATTTTAAAGACTTCGTCAATAGTAGCAAAAGGCATTCTTTTTGTAGTGCCCAGGGACAAGATTAGATGCCTGGTTCAGTCTTAGGTGCACGTTCATATAATTACTCCTAACTCCACAAAGGTCATCCGACGTGAAACTAGGACATTGATCTTGGAAACCGTCGAAAACCGTCGAGGTGAGCGAACCACACGAGTGTCCATATCGAGAGCAACCCCAACCTTGACTAGAGGGGTGATCATTTCACCACAGGACGATAAGCAAGCCTTCGGTGCGTCATCGACATTCATGTTATGGGCGACATGGCGCCTTCAACAATTGGCACACTATTGGCCCAGGACATCAAATCAACCATCGGCAAAGGGAGCAGGACCACGGATAGCATGCTAGCTGGGTGGGCAAGCGTCCTAGTCGAACCAACTGGCCACCCATGCTGTCGAGCTGATCCTCCCAGCTAAAATATGCAAAATAGTACGGAAGATGGAAAACGGATAACCGTCCATCACAGTCCGGCACCTATATCGCCCAATACAGGCGTATTTTTTCGAACAGCTGTGCACCTTGATAATGTAGGCACCTTCCTGGGCCATACGGTATAGGGTAGTTTTTTCCCTGGCCGTGGGAAATCTAGGGATAGACCAATCGCTCCCGCTTTTTATACCCCAGAACAGTAGGTGGACAGCTCACTCGTTAAAACTCCGTGATGAGTGAACTCCCGGGCTGGAAGCTTCCTCGGCCCGCCAACTACTTTGAGTCGCGACAGGCGAACGCCAGTCCGCTCCGAAATCGCAAAGACGTGATGGTTCTACCTCGGTTTCCTGGGGTGTCTCTCTCCGAGTCCTTTTATTTTCATTAGTACTCACATATATACACACGAGTCGGCCCACGTAAATACATCGACGGCGTACAACCCGCACTGTCATTGGCCGGTTCTACATGACGCGCCAACCCGCAAGTGAACCGGGCCGCGATTGGCCCGACACGCCAGCGGCCATTGCCCTCGCTGGATGTTGCTGACTGCTGATTCGTCACAGGTCAAGGGTTCAGTCCTAATGCACTCCTCGCACGCTGATATTGCAGTTTTGTACGGCAGCGTGTCTGCTCGGTCGCGTAGCAACCAGCGATGATTCGTGGACGTACCCGACTGGTGGCGCCAATAGCCTTGTGGTATGCGAACCCTCCGACACGAGCTCGGTTTCTTATCAGTTATAACCTCGTAAGGTGATCTCATCGCGGCGGCTAATAATCGAACAATGCGAGCAGCACTTGGCCTTATCTGTGGTAGATCGGGTGGGCCGCATGCCTGACGTTCTTGTTGTGATAAGTAATACTCGTGTTTGGGTGCCTCATGCGGCCCCATTGCGGTGACACATACAGTACATTCCAGAGGCTGGCTCGTTCGTATTAACTTTAACTTCATTACATACGGACACCGCTCTTCCTAATATGAGGACCATCATTGGCTACATGATATGCTCCTCTTCCGACAAGAAAGGCATCATTTTGGGCGGATGGGTGCTTCGAGAATGCAGGCGTCCTCCTGGGCCAACCGGTGCTCTCTTTCCAGTCAGGCGCTTACAAGGGCCAGGGAATACTTCTGTTGAAATTAAATGCGCCGTTTCGGATAGTTAGTACCCATGATCGATGTTATCGATGTTATCGATGTTATCGTTGTTGTTATCGTCGATGTTATCATTCACGAGGGAAGAAATTATTTTCAAATAATAACTCCAAGTATCAAGGCTGTATGACTCTAAAGCTTGTTCGCAAAAACGTATGATGAACTACTTGGCAGAAGCAAGGACACGTCAAGGAAATTAAATACAGAGCATTCGTTTGGTGGACCAGGTACCATCTCCTCGGGGGAGCACCACCAAATGAGAAAAATAAATCGGGTGAGCTCAAACCTCATAGAGGCTAAACTACCAGCGAGGTGACATTGGCTGAAAAGAGAGGAAGAGGCTGCAAGCAACCGTTCCTGTAGGAACGCCGTTCTGGGGGACGCAGAGGCACAGCCAAGGGAGTGCCGCCTCCACTTAGCAAACAAAAATACACTAGAGCAAGGAAGAAATTGTGAGATTTTCAAAACGTAAAACCATAAATTTTCGTTTTCCCGAACGCCCTCCCTTTTTGGTAACATCTCTTTTTAGTCGAGCCTCCCTTAGGGAATTCCTGTCTGCGCCCCTGGAAGTACGTACCCTTAGTGTGAGTGACCTCTAGATCACAGGGTATGCTGTAATGCATTTTCACCTGGGAAACGATGATGGCAAAATATGCCGAAAACGAGGAATTTGGTCGGGAAGTGTGAATTTAACCCTAAATTATTAACCTATAAGATTGTTAGCACAGTTTTCGTCCCACGTTAGCATATCAACAGAGGCTCCGCTGGATCCGCCCCTGGGCAAAGTTATGCGAGTGAAGTGACCGCAGCTCTAGCTTCAGATGCCGCAAACAAGATCACTCTTAGTGAATTTTAGCAGTGATGCCGAGCACAGCGTGCTGTGTACCTGAACAATTATTATCTTTGAAGCATTAGAAGTTCTGGAGAAATGACTAGAAAAATTACAAACATGTGTTCTAGCCATACCAACATAAGTTAAGTGTCGCGATGCCGTGCTTAGCTTTGAAGATTTGCTTTATTTTAAGAAGCCTGGTACCTAGGGAGAGTAAGCAGTTTTAATAAGAGTACCAAGGGGGTACGACGCCGCTTTGCTCGCGCAAGGGAGGGCGCAGCGCCCCAGCGCCCCAAATGTTCCGTCGCCCATGCTGCCAGACTACAAATATGGCATCGCAGCCACTGTAGCGGCACCCTAAGCGTTGCAGGAACACATCTGCAATCTGAAAAGGAACACCCCAGTCATTGTAGAGCCAACCATGCATTGTGCAGAGTGGCTCCGAGCCGTTAGGGGCGCCCTCAATATGCAGAGTGGCACCCGTGTCACTGCAAGAGCCTGCAGAGGGATACCCCAGACGTTGTAGGCAGTGGCGTCGCCACGAAATCCTTCCAGGGGGGGGCAAGGTCGAAAGGGGGCCTCCTGTTCCCCGAAAGGGGGCCTCCATTGTGTTAGAGTTTCATATTGTTTTTAGGCTCTTATACTATGGTTCGAGGATGGGGAACATGATTTCATATTCGTTTTTTTTTTGTTCTTGGCATGGTGCATCATTTACTCAAAACGCAATAGCATTAATCATTTTCGCTGAAAACTGGGCCATACCAGGGTATAAATAAGTAATATTTCGATACATACATAAGTGCCAAAACAAACCATCGTCTCAATGCTTTCTCGAATCTTCCCGCTGGCCTCTAGATTGCAGCGAGCTGGCGGGGCTGGTGCTAAGCATATCTTACAGATATCTGCCATTGATAAACCCACTTTTAAGTCATCCAAGTCTAACTGAATATAGCTAGATTCATCACTACTGTTATTTATTTGCACGGATTTGCAGGGGGGGGGGGGCACCTACGCCCATTAAAAAGTCCTTGGATTTCGACCGCTATTTTGTCAAAAGGTACATTTCGAAATAATATAGTTAGTCATCAACTAAATTGTCCTGTGGAGGGGCCTAATCTGCCACTATGGTTTCTGATTGGTCGGATTTCAACCCTAACTCCACCACTCAGTTCTTAGGTTTTCTTTTGGTATCCCTTGATAAGTTACCTCACACTGCTGAAATTACACGTATACCACAAAACCGGATCGGTATCCAAAAAATCAAGCTGAAGCCCGTCCAAAAAAGGAGAGATTCCAACAAATAAATGTCCGGGTCAGGAAAATGGCTCTGTTGCACCGAACATTTTTTCCAGATGCCTTCAAAAATTGCGTATGACACCGAAAAGCATACCGGATCTCGAGAAATCGAGGTGGGATACAAAAACATGACGCCAGAAGTTCGAAAAATCAGGCCGGGATTCGGACTTTAAAAAAACCCAGAAAAGATCCACAAAAATCGCGTTGAGCCCAGAAAGCTGGCGTTGGGTCTCCGGAACCACGCGCCTGGGCGCGATAAGTCGCGCTGGGACCCAGAAAAAAATCGCACCGAAGCCCCAAAATCATACTGGGGCCCCACAAATGTGCGTCAGAAGCCCCAAATATACACAGCGGGACCCTAAGAGTACGACGGTGCCAGAAAATACAACTAACCCTCCAAAGCGCACAGAGTCTCCCAAAAAGCGATAGGGCCTTAAAACATGCGTTGCAGCCCTAAATAAACATACCGGGAGCTCTAAGAAAAATACACTGCAAGCTCGCAAGGCGCACAGGAACCATGAGAACGCACAAGGGCCTAGAAAAGAGGCTGGAGCCACAAAAGGCAACATGGTTCCAAGACGTACAAAACGACCGGGAGCTAAAGAAACACATCGGGATCTTCGAAAACGCCCCGACACGTAAAAAAATACTCGGTGCACAAAAAAACACAACAAAGCCCTAAAACGAGCAGGGTTTCGAAGATGTATTAGGCCCATAACTTCAAAGTAAAATGTATTACCCACCACTTTAAAATACAAAACTTCACAATTTCAGGCATTCCAGTTCATAGCACCCGGTCGCCACGACGGCAACGTCAGTGCACGTGCACACCCATTTTTCGTATTCGGTGCATTCGCCACACTTCGTGCGATGCTATGGTTTCTGCTAGGCCTTCTGCGTTTTGCTAATTGCTGCCACCTGATAGACTTGCGCCATATTTGGCGTGATGGAATGATTCGAATAGGGCGTTCGCTGCGAAAAGTCGATTGATTAAATTCGATCATTAGTTTCCTACTTTTCACATTTTCTGGTAGTTATGAAATGCGGTTTCCGCTGAGCTTTGATGCACTTCATATCCTTGCTGCTATCCTCCCAGATTGGATACCGAACCGAGGCCAAGCCTCAGCGTTCTATTTTGGACCCGTTGCGTCTTTCTTGGTCTATGATTGTGCATTATGGCGCCAATCCATTTTTGTTAGGGGCCTAAAGCATTTTCGAACCCCCTGCTCGTTTTAGGGTTTGTTGCATTTTTGTGCACCGATGATTTTTTTTACGTGTCGGGGCGTTTTCGAAGATCCCGATGTGTTTATTTAGCGCCCGGTCTTTTTGTTTGTTTTGGAACCATGTTGCCTTTTGCGGCCCCAGCCACCTTTTCAGGCTATTGTGCGTTATCATGACCCCTGTGTGCCTTGAGAGCTTCCGGTGTATTTTTTATACCTCCCGGTATATATATTTATGGCTGCAACGCATGTGTTAAGGCCTTGTCGTTTTTGTGAGACTGTGCGCTTTGGAGGGCCAGTTGTATTTTCGGCCCCCGCTGTGCTCTTAGGGTCCCGATGTGTTTATTTTGGGCTTCTGACGCACACTTGTGGGGCCCAAGTACAATTTTGGGGCTTCGGTACGATGTTTCTAGGTCCCAGAGCGGCTTATCGCGCCCAGTCGCGTGGTTCCGGAGACCCAACCCCAGTTTTCTGGGCTCAATACGAATTTTTTAAAATTCCGAATCCCGGCCTGATTTCTCGAGTCCTTCGCGCCATGTTTTTGTATCCCACCTCGATTGTTCGAGATCCGGTTTGTTTTTCGGTGCCGTACGCAATTTGTGAAGGCATCTGATAATATGTTTGGTGCTCCAGAGCAATTTTTTTTACCTGGGCATTTAGTTGGTGGAATCCATCCTTATTTTGGAGGGCTCCAGCTTGATTTTTTCGGATAGCGATCCAGTGTTTGTGGTCACATTGTGCTTACGTGTGGCCCTAGACGGCAATTTTTTGCCTCAACGGGACTACCGATGGGAATTGTGGGTCCCGAGCGCGATATTTGGGGGCCCGGTTCGAGTTTTTGCGACGCGTTGTATTTAGCTGTGGCCCCAACGCGATTTTGGCGGTTCCTGTCGCAATTTTTCGGGCCTCGGAGCGAGTTTCCCGGGGCTCGCCGTATTTATTTGGAGACCCATACGCGAATTCTGGTGGACCGACGCGAATTTTGGTGGCCCCAGCGCGATTTTAGAGGCCCCGACACGATTCTTGGGAGCTTATCCCTCTCAGGATGGAGGGGGCATTTGCCCCTTTGATATAGCACTGCGGCCACTGAAGGAGTTTTTTTTTGTCCCAGAGTGACATGCCGGTTAAGATTGATTTTTAGGGCAGCTGCAACTTTTGGGGCCCCGGCGCGACCTTCTGGGCCTCCAGTGTGATTTTCAAGGGCTGCGACGCGACTTTTTTTTAGTCCAATGTGATCTTTTGGGCCCCGACGTCATTTTCTTGGATCCCTAGCGCGAGCTGTAGCGGCCTCGACACTTTCGGGGGGGTCCAATGCGTTTTGGAGGCTTTTGGCGTCATTGTTGGGCCCCCAGAGTGATTATCCATGTCCGGATTGTTTTTCGTTGCTCCGGCTTCATTTGTTTTGGTCCCAATGAGACTGTTGGGGCACGGTACGACCTGTCGTGCCCCTGGCATGATTTTCGTGGTCCGGGCGTTAATTTTTGGTACCCCAGGCTCAGCGTAATTTGCGGGGGCCCCGGCCGGATCTTTTGGGGCCATATCGTGATTTTAAAATACCCAGACACGACTTTTACTATTTCTTACGGGTTTCTTCTTACAAATTATAGGCCTCCTGTCGCGTCTTAAGGGTCTCGTCTCATTTCCTAGAGCCTTTTTACCGGTTTTCGATGTCTCCTTGTGTGTCCTACCCTCCTCCATATCAATGGTCCTCCTCTCCCGTCTTGGAGGGCCTCCTCTTGCATTCTGGGGCCCCTTTAACGTGGCATGGGGCTTCCTCTCACCTTCGAGGGGCATTCTCTGCCAAATTAGGGGCCTCCTGCCACGCCTCGTGTGGCTCCTCCTTTATCCTGGAAAAACCTTACCCGTCTTGAGGGATCTTCAATTTTGGAAACCTCACCTCCTTCCATACCTGCTACCACTCCCATCTTAAGGCCCTCCTCGCATTTCCTGGGAACTCTTTCCGGTCTTCGGGGCCTCATTTGGTCCTGGAGACCTACTCCTTCTTGAGGGACTCCTCTCGAGTCCGGCAGGTGCCTGATTTCTCTTCTAGAGGCCTTCTTTTTTCAAATTAGGGGCCTCCTCTCACGTCTTGGGGGCCTCCTGCTGTGCGCTCTCCTGCTCTGCGCTCTGGATTCAATCTTTACCCATCTTAGGGTTGGTCTCTTATCTCCTCGTGGACTCCTCTTCTTTCCCAGGCGCCTCCTCTGCCAAATTACTGGCAACCTTTCCTATCTTAGTGGCCTTGTTATTTCCCGTGGACCTTCTTAGCCGTCTTCGAGCCTTCTTTTCCGCCTGGGAGCCATCTCTCTTATCCAATGGCCTTTTCTCCTATTTTAGGGGCCTCCTCGTTCATCATGGGGTCTCATTTCCAATCTTGTGTCGTTCTCTTCCGAATTAGGTGCCTCCTGCCACGTCTCTGGATCATCCTTTTCTATCTCGGTGGAACCTCAACCGTTTGGGGCCAGCTTTTGCGTCTCCGAAGTCTCATCTCATATCCAATGGCTTCCTTTTCCGTCTTAGGGCCTCCTCTCATATTCTGGGGCCTCCTTTCCGGTGTTGGGGCCTCCTTTGCATTCCTGGTTGCCTCCGTGCCATTTTTGACGCTCTCTTGATTTCTGGGGACTCCTACCCTCTCCTAGGTGACTCCTTTTTCAAATTAGGGGCCTCCTTATCTGTGTTTGGAGCCTCATTACCCTCTTAGCAGGGTGCTTTTGCGTCCTAATCCTAGATCTTCTCTTCCAGGTTCCTCCTCTTCCAAAATATGGGCCTCATCTGGCTGGTCTCGGTGGCCTTCTCTCGTTCCTGCGGAGACCTTCTTACCCGTCTTGGGGCCCCTATTGCGTCCGGAGAAATATCACCTATCAGGTCTTAATTTTATATTGCAGGGGCATCCTCTTCCGTCTTGGGGGCCTCGTTTTCCAACTTAAGAATGTCCTGCCACCCATCGGAAGCCTTTTCGTCTAACCTGGGTGGCTTCTTGCCCGTCTCGGTGGCATCCTTTCAGTCCTGAGGGCCTCCTTTTCGTGCTGGGGTTTCCTTTTCGTCCTGGGGCCCCCTTTTCGTCCTGGGGGCTACCTTCCAATCTATGTGCTACGTCCAAGAGGCCTCCTTTTCGTCCTGGGGGCTACCTTCCAATCTCTGTTCTACGTCCAAGAGGCCTCCTTTTCGTCCTTGGGTGCATCCTTTTCGTTCTGGGGGCCTCCTTTTCGTCCTGGGACCTCCTTTTAGTCCTGGGGGCCTCCTCCCAATCTCTGTTCTACGTCTTGGGGGGGCTTCCTTTGCGTTCTGGGGCCTCCTTTTCGTCCTGGGGACCTCCTTTTCGTCCTGGGGGCCTCCTTTTCGTTCTGGGGGCCTCCTTTTCGTCCTGGGGACCTCATCCCAATCTCTGTTCTACGTCTTGGGGGCATCCTTTTCGTCCTTTGGTGCATCCTTTTCGTCCTGGGGTTGGTTGGTTGGTTGTTGAAGTTTGGGGGCGCATCGACTGCGTCTTTCGTCCTGGGGGCCTCCTTTTCGTCCTGGGGGCCTCCTCCCAATCTCTGTTATACGTCGGGGGGGCGTCCTTTTCGTCCTTGGGTGCATCCTATTCGTTCTGGGGGCCTCCTTTTAGTCCTGGGGGCCTCCTTTTATTCCTGGGGCCTCCTCCCAATCTCTGTTCTACGTCTTGGGGGCCTCATTTGCGTCCTGGGGGCATCCTTTTCGTCCTGGGGTCCTCCCTTTCGTCCTGGGGGCCACCTCCCAATCTCTGTTCTACGTCTTAGGGGTCTCCTTTTCGTCCTAAAGGCCTCCTTTTCGTCCTGGGGGCCTCCTTTTCGTCATGGGGGCCACCTCCCAATCTCTGTTCTACGTCTTAGGGGCCTCCTTTTCATCCTGGGGGCCTCCTTTTCGTCCTGGGGGCCTCCTTTTCGTCCTGGGGGCCTCCTTTTCGTCCTGGGGACCTCATCCCAATCTCTGTTCTACGTCTTGGGGGCCTCCTTTTCGTCCTTGGGTGTATCCTTTTCGTTCTGGGGTCTCCTTTTCGTCCTGGGGGCCTCCTTTTCGTCCTGGGGGCCCCTCCCAATCTCTGTTCTACGTCTTGGGGCCTCCTTTTCGTCCTGGGGCCTCCTTTTCGTCCCGGGGGCCTCCTTTTTGGTCCTGGGGGCCTCCTCCCAATCTCTGTTCTACGTCTTGGGACCTCCTTTTCGTCATGGGGGCCTCATTTTCGTCATGGGACCTCCTTTTCGTCCTGGGGTCCTCCTCCCAATCTCTGTTCTACGTCTCTTATAGAGACCTGATTATATTTCCTGGGGGCCTCGTCAGTCTTGAGGCCTCATTGACAGCATGATCTTCTGTCCCGTCGGCCTCCTTGCTCACCTTTTTTGCTGTGCATTTGCGGATAGGGGCCTCCTCAAATTTCAGGGGGCGGCGCCCCCCAGTTTCACGGCAGGGGGGGGCGACTGCCCCGCCCCCCTGCCTCCCCGGTGGCGACGCCCTTGGTTGTAGGACATCCCTGAAATCTGCAGAGCGAGTACTTCAGCTGTTGTAGGGGCATCCCATGAGATTTAGAGGAATCCAGCAGTTGTTTGGGCATTCCGAAGGGAATACCATTCCAGTAATTGTAAAGGATTCCTGGTCTTGTAAAAGCATCCTGTGCAGCACAGGGGGACCTGGCCAGCAGTAATGCAGCATCCCATTCCATCTCAACAGTCATGGGGCATCCTAGCTTTGTGGGACCTGTAGTAGATAGAAAGGGCACCAAACCAGCGGGTCAAAGTCAAACAACAGTATGTTTTTCGAGCATCAGCTTTCATATATCTGGCAAACATAATATATTCATCATTAGGAATTGCTCAGTTCGCGAATAGTATGTATTTCGCCTTTTTGAGCATTCACATACCTTCCAATGGATCGTGCCTGAACATACAGAAGACATCCAGGATTTTGAAACAAATTGGCCAAGTCCAAGGGTCTTATATGCAAGGTCAATGTTTTAGATTTTTGAGTCTCGTGGACAAGTATTGGTGATACTATATGAAAATCTTACTATGTACTGTATCCAACAGTCGCTAGACTAACCGATATGGGCAGACATGGACACGGTTACCACAAAGGGACACCATGCTGAGCAGTAGCGGTGACAGTGTTCGGTCAGCTCGGTGGGTGGCCATCAGCCCGTAGCGTCCAGTGGTGAGCTGTCATGGCGAATCCTGGGATTAGCGGCGGCGGCCGCGGACATTAGCAGACCGCCTGTCGCTGGGGTGGGCGGTACCATGAATTTTGTATGCACCTCGGGTGGTCACAAAGGTGGGTTGATGGAATTTGAAACAAAGACGCGGTCCCGACGCCAGACTACCGGCTGCCTTTCATGTTTCCATTCGAATATGCAGCCAATACTCACATGTGCCATTTATGGTAGTAATGGGGAGGGGAGAATACCTCCCACGTGAACAGAAGCACGTGGTGAACAGTCACCTGTTGTGTACCGTAGTATGGGATGTATCAATGAATGTCAAGAAAGATCGCAATTCTCTACTGTTAGCTGTGCACAGCAAGGGCGGCGGAATGCGTAGGGCGCTAGGGCGCTGCCTCTCACTTGCGCCAGCCAGTGGGGAGGGGGAGTCGCACCCCTTGGGAAAACTGACTAGAACTGTTTAGGTACTGTACCTAGATGCCATGCTTCTTAAAATAAAATAAAAGTATCTAATGTTAAGCGCTACATCCTGACAAGTTACGTAGTCCATGGCCTGGGCAACACGGCGACTTCGGTAAAGGGCGCGCTATTAGCCCAGGACATGATCTCTGCCATCCCCAAGGGGAGCAAGCAGGACCTCGGGTAGCATGTTAGTTGGGTGAGCAAGTGTCCTTCCAGTAAAACCAGCTTGAACCGAATCGGTTGAGTGTATCCAACCAAATAAAATCAGTAAAATAATAAGGCAGCTGGAAGCAGGGGCGGTCGGCCAGGTATAGCACTAATGCAGTACCTCACCTGACTCCTGAGTAGAGCCGGGAAGTGTTTGTGTATGTTATTTTCGTACAAATGATGCTTTCATCCACTGGAAAATAACAAAGTTGATAAACTGGAAACAATTATGCTTTGGTGATTCTTAATTATAGTGAAAATTGAAGTTCACATTTACATCTTAGCTTCAACAGCTCTAGCACTGGTACGCATGCCTTTGGAAAATGTCGCCATATAGTGCGCATTCGTTTCATAACAAGCGCAGGGTATGCGACCTTTTTGGAGTGGAGTCCATTCTACGCTTAATAGATATCGCTGTGTGAGACACTTTTGAGGTGCATCGGACCATGTTTTGCACAAAGTTGTTCCCATTGATTTGTGAAAATAAGGGAATGTGCGGAATTGTGGGACAGGGGCAAGTTACCTACCCACCCACTTAGGCAAATAGGATAATTAGTGGTAAATACTAGAACCGAAAGCCTAACGAGGAACTCTGTTAGTAACTAGTGGGCTCTTGCTGGGCTTTGATGTGATGCTTAGTCAGCTCCGTAAATTCCATGCATTCGCTAGAGTTTCCAGGACGGACATATCAGTCCAGCCAACAAAAAACAGCCTGATTTGGAGCAAACTTTCTTTCAATTTCAAATTATGCAAAACCTAGTTGCATTTTATGAAACAGTGTTGCTCTGAGCTCATGCTTAGAGCAACATTGTTTTAAACCTAAAAGCCTACCTAGTTAGGCATCTACTAAGCTTTCCAAGTCCAAGGAATTAAAAAAATTGTGAGAAATATCTTTTACTTGGCTGTACCAAACGACTCAAAACCAATTTTAAAGTCTGCACAATGCATGCAATTTGGGTAAATACATAGAAGCCCCTAGGGCACTTTTGTTTTTTTTTTAAACATGTTATTCCTGTGTCTCGATGTACTTTGAAATAATTCTTAATTCATATCTTTTGGAAATGAAAACTTTTTCACATAAGCACTTCAAGTTGTACTTATATCTCAATAAGCAGTCATTTTATGAAGAAAAGAAGGTATTATTGTGCTTTAAGGTGGTAACAAGGCAAGTTTTTACACAAATTTTCCTCCATAAAGCAAACAAATGGGTTAGGTTTCGTTAGGTTAGGTTAGTTTAGTTTTTTTAGTTGGATTTTTTAGATCAATTGTTGTAAATTCGGAAATTATTTGATCTTTAAAAGCCACTGATGTTAGGTCAGGTTAGGATGGGCTGTTTTTTTTTAACTTCTAGTTTTCAGAAAATAAATTGCTTTACATTTTTGGAATGTTTTTTCTTTCGCCAAAGTGAGGTTAGTCTAGGTTATGTTACGTAATGTTGCATGTTTATATCATTTTTAAGCATTTCTTTTCATGCTATGTCACCTAACTCAAAGCCCCTTTTTGGTGTTATTTTGCTCACAAACTGAAAAGCAGGCATTTGCACAGAAAATAAGTGGTCCCATCATCTTAGTCACATTCATAAGTCACATTCGCATCCTTTGTGATAATGCAGATATAGGCCATACCCTCTCACTTCAACAAAATATGGGAAGCATACAGAAAAAGTGTTTTGTGTGGGCAGCATATATTGAAGAATTATGTAATGGTACAATAAAAATATAACCTAACCTAACCTGACTTAACCTAACATAATCTACTGATGTTAGATCACCTAAACCCACTGATATTGGATTACCTAATCCTACTGAAGTTGGATCACCTAATATCGCTACATCACTAGAGGATTATGCATTATCTGCAATATCGATGCTAGGTGACATAATTTCAAAGAAAGAAAATCTTGCATATGTTATTTCCCAAAGAAATGGTACCTAAAGAAGTTACTGGGTAAGCTTCAACAAGTCCAGTCCATGCATTCTTGTTTCTGATTTGCTCTCAGGAACTTCTATATCAGTAAACAAAAATTAAGTCTTGTTTGGCAAGAAAATCTGATTGGATTTTCCTTAAATGCCTCTTTTTGGTGTTTCATGCTGTGTAGAATGGACAAAAGTATTCACGCGTATATTAGCAACAATTGTTTACGGTTCATACAGTATATTTTTGCGTGTGTAAAGAAGTAGTCATGTAAAGACCCATTTGACTTAAAATACCTTGCTTAATGTTTGCTTCAGCTTACCAAAGTGCATGCACAACTTAACATGACTATATTAATTGTAGTTTTGCAAACAATTGTGACCAGAAACTTTTTATCTTAGCAATGGGAGACAACGCGCGAAAGCTTCCAGACGCAGCCGCGAGAGCGGCGACACATGCGAGTAGGACGTGAATTGCCCGCCCCATTAGTTAAGATACCTTTACTTTACATTAGCCGCGTCCATGCCTTTTCCTTGTGAAGAGCGGGAAATTGGACTGGAAGAAGTTTCCTAAGATTAATTACTTGGTGTTGGTGAGTTCGGAGCTGAGTTCCTGGTTTCGCATATCGGTAACTTCTGTGTATGGGTAGAGCCAGTGGCCTACCGAAGGAGGGGCAAAGAGGATAGCGCCCTTTTGTCCCACAATCCCTGAGCTGTTGGGCCCCCAAGAATATAACTGGGCTTCTGAAAAAATGCGCCGAACCGCGTTAAAATCCCGCTGGGATCGCAACGGAGCTCATTAAAAAAAAATCACATTGGTGGCCCCAAGAAGTCGCGCAGTCTCCTGAAAATGACTAGGCCCCCAACATTGCAACGAGGCCCCTGAAATTTACATTGGGACCCCAAAAATCGCTTCATGGCTCCAAAAATGACCCTGGGGTCGTCAAAAAATGGGACCGGTCCCTGAAAATACCATTGGGGCCCCAAAAAGTAGCGCCGGGCCCCATTAAAGTCACGCTTGGGGCGAAGAAATGGCGCGGTGGTCATCGAGAATGACGCTGGGGGACCAAAAAAGACAGGTCGGGTCCCTAAAAAATCACGCCGGGGACTCAAAAGGTCGAGCCGAGGAACCTGAAAATCGCGCTGGTCCCCCACAAAGTCGCACCTGGGCACCTGAAAATCACGATGGAATCCTCAAAAGTTCGCGCCGGAACCCCTGAAAATCACTCTGGGGCCCCAAAACCTCATGTGGTGGCCCATGACAATCACGATGGTAGCCCAAAAGACACGGACCGGGCACCTGAAAATCACGCTAGGGGCTTAAAAGGTCGGGGCATGCCCATGTGCCATGTCCTCGCCCATTGCATGATGGGTGGGCTTGGCACAATTGGCTTCTGGATCCGCCGCTAATGAGACCTGTATATTGTGTGATGTGATCTGAATTGTGTTCCTGATGTCCTCAGCGGTTAGTGTGATGATTCGTACATAATGCACGATATCGTTTGCTGGTTGATCTCTTATTCCATTCCATCATGTATGCACCATATATTTTTGGCTTACCATCCGCCTTGTTTTTGTAATGGGTTAATGCAAAGGTGGAAAAGGAATATTAAGTGTCCGGAAGCAAGGCATAACAATTTACAAAATTGTTCCTGCCTGTGTGTAATTTCCCAACCAAATTATCAAATTTTATATTTCAAACTACCATCACACATGTATTGAGTGTTCCAGACTTAGCTTCGGCCAGGGTATCTCAACATTACGCACACGGACAGGTCAGAGGTGGATCCAGAAATTTTCATGGCGACACTCGTCTGGGGGGCGACATTTCCTCGAAGTGCCGCCGCTGCGAAAATCTCTGGAGGTGCGCATTTTCCTGAAAGTATGCCGAGAGGAGGGATGTGTGCATTCGACCGTATTGAAAAGGGCACCGTTTACCCTCAAGAGGGTGCATTTCCCCCCAGAGCAGCGTCTTCGGCTGACAATTGAGCGAGGGGGGTCGTTGCGCTCTAGTATTCCCAGCTAAGTACTTCGGTCAGACAGGCGCCATCTTTCCATGGGGGTCATACCCCAGTGCTCTCATGTATCCGCCTCTGGGGTAGTTGCACTCTTGAGGTGCACACAATAATGCCCCTAGTAGATGCCTAGCATAGGTGTAGGTTTCGGAAAATTATTAGGAGGGCACAATACATGAAGGCAACGACCAGGCCCAAATGGATTGGGGGATACCACATTAAGGCCAAATATTAGAAGCTGAAATTATTGGAAGGGCACATCCAACACAGGGAGGGGGGGGGCAAGTGCCCTCCCAGGCACTGCTCCGATCGTAAGGCATTCAAACATAGTACATGAGGAAGATCGTCGGCATTCGGTAAACAAACATTACCATATTTCATGTTTGTCTAGAAATACTCACCCTGCCACACCTCAGCAACACAATCAGACCTTTCGAAACGTGCCGCACATGGATACGTACACGGCAGTGCTTAGATCGTTTGAAGGAGGCTTCTCTTTAATTTTTCATGATCCATGCCTTTTCTCGGATTTATCAACCAGGATCTTATCCACACCTGTTCCGCTGGATGTAGGGACATAGCAAATACCCATCGCGTTAAATGGTTACTAACATATTACGCGCGAACTGTTAAAAAAAAACAGCATCAACAACCCCTTAACACACCCTCCAAGAGTTAGGGGGCCGCAGCTTGCTGCCTTTCGTGTCACAATCGCCTGGGCTGCCATCTGGTGGCAGAAACTCCACGATGTCTCCCATTGCTATGATAAAAAGTAAACATTATTCCTGGATCTGCCCCTTGATCTGTGGAATCCACGTATTGTCTCAATATATATATATATATATATATATATATATATATATATATATATATATATATATATATATATATATATATATATGTGTGTATATATATATATATATATATATATATCTGTTATCTACAACGTCCTCACCGATATCGACCATCATCAAGAATAAGAAATCTCACTGATAAATCCTTGAAACATAGTTTTCTTATCTATCATATAAGGAAAAATTACACGTCATCAAGAAAGAACCAGGGAAGCCAGCTCTGTTTTGGGAAGCCCAGGCAGGGGTAGATACAGAGGGATCTGGAGGCATGTACCCCTCATGGAAGGTGGTGCTCCTCCGGCCGGGAAAAGACTCCCCTCCGGGAAGGCTCAAGTGCATCCTTACCTCAAATTCTTTAGCCAGATGCACCCCCGGAGAGAAACAGCTGTGAATTTTCGGAACCAAGGAAATAAAACGGGGAAAATCCAAGGACATTTTGTTATGGGGAGGGGTGGGGTACAGCCGCGATTTCTTCCTCACCTCATTTTGGTGCCTCGGACCGCCCCTGGCTGGAAGACAAAGGTACCCGTCCGTGAGGTCAGGCGCCTATCTCGCCAATACAGGTGCTATTCCGAACAGCTGTGTGGCTTGAGAATGTAGGCGCCCTCTTGGGCCATTCGGGCACCGTTCTTCGCAAAATGCGGAACATTATTGGCTATATATGCTCCTCGACCTAGATGAAAGGTGTATTTCTAGGCAGTTTGATGCTTTGAGAATGCATGCGTCCTCCTGGGTCATCTTATGCTCTCATATCGGGGGCATTGCAGATCTGAGATGGAGCCTCACTAGTTCACTTTAGCTCTTAGGGGTCTTGTTCTTCAGTCAAAGCACTCTCGAATCCAAAGATCATCTCAGCCCTCTCTGGCCCTCAGGTACCCTGTTTATTCCTCAGCTGTTGGCCCATTCCAGCTGAAATTGCTCTTTCAAGCTGGCATAGGCATTCCACATGGACTCGGACACATGAAACAGCACCCCTGAACAGGGGTGTTGTTCAGGGGTGTTATGTATTTTGTTATTTTTGAAAGCGGTCTCTTTCATATTTTTATCGTCAAAACCCCCTTAAGATACTCCTGGCTGTATCACTGCCTGATTATGTCCCTGAAACGTAGCATGAGTATTTCTGGACAAACGTGGGCATCCTCCAAATCCATCTGCCCCACCCCTCGACACAACTTCTAGGTACGCCATTGGTCTTCAGCGTAAGCATACCTATTCCATGCAAGGGAGCACCACGAGCGCGCGTTCTCCTCTCCTTCAGCCCGGCCGCGGTCAAGCCGGAGTAATCGGTCCCTGCCCCTATAAAACTGGATCCGCCCCTGGTGTGGTCTGTCTAGACACTGAAATTACCTATTCGTAAAACGAGTGACTCAGCTTAGAAATCACCGACAAGTAATTCAATTCAGGGAGCATCCACTCCAATCTCCCGCTCTTCACGAGCCAAATGCATGAACGCGGCCAATGCGGCGAGCAATCCATGTCCTACACTCTTGAACCGTACGGTCGATTATGGCATGCAGTCGTCAGCTGATATTATAGGTTTTGAGCATTATACGCTCTGAGCATTATAGATTCTGTGTATTATAGGCTTTGAGCATTAGTGGTTTTGAAACATCAAATGCTTCGAGAGTTATACTTTCTGAATATTAGTTGAAACGAAGCATTATAGGGATTGAGCATTATAGGCTTCGAAGCATTATAGCTTTTGAGCATTATATGTTCTGAAACATCCCACAGGACGTAGTATTAGAGGCTTTGAAGCATTATAGGATTTGGATATTACATATTCTGAACAACTATATGTTCCAAGCATTATATGATTTGAGGCATTATAGGTTTTGAGTATTATAGGTATTGAAAATTCCACCAAGACGACGATTTAGAGGCTCTGAAGCACTATAGGTTTTGAGTATTATAGGTTCTGAAGCATTATCGGTTTCGAGTATTAGAGGTTCTGATATGTCCCCTTCCTTGCCGGTAAACGAGGACACTACACAAAACCGGCCAGCCGACTCCCGGAGGGCGGGGCCTAGAGTCGTTGCCATGACGACCGGCTGGCCCTCAAGGCCAGTCATGCATCGAGCCTCGACAGAAAAGAACGCTGCTGTTAAATGAAGTTGCCACGAATCTGCTAGATTTGGAATATTCTACTATAGGATTCTATAATCTGCCAGATGTCCACCACATTCTAGTAGAATATCGCATATTCTAGGATATGACGTCACCAAGGAACAGAGATACTAGATCTGAGAATCTACTAAACTTGGGTGTACCCAAACAACACATCCTCGAAAAGGTTTCGTAGGTATATTTACTAAGAGGGGAAGTTAGTTTAGTAGGAATGTTTACTAAACTTCCGGAACTTTAGTAGGTATAATTACTAAACTTGCCTACGGAGATACATACAGTGTGACCGGAAATGAGGACGTGAAAGAGGTGGGTGTTATCCTCTCTCTCTTAGTATTTTCATAGCCGTGGCCGCCGTGGCTTTTCTTGCATAAGTAAATACAGCCGGCCGCGGGTACTCGCTGTCACGTTTCTCAATCCGCAGTTTTGTGGTTGTTCCAGTCGGATTCGGTAGATGCAGGTGAGTAGGTTGGTGTAGCTCGCAGTTGTTCTCAGTTTGTGCTTTTTTAGGTACCTACCTACCTATATAGGTAAATGTACCAATGTGAAACCAGATATCAAAGAACGCACCAACTTCGTACCGAGGAAGGTAGGTACCTAGGCACCTGGTTAGGTTCCTAGGCACCCGGGTAGGTTTCTAGGTAGCCGGGTTGGTTCCTAGGCACCCGGGTAGGTTCCTATGCACCCGGGTAGGTTCCTAGTCATCCGGGTAGATTCCTAGCCATCCGGGTAGGTTCCTGGACACCCGGGTATGTTCCTAGGTAGCCGGGTAGATTCCTAGGCACCCAGGTAGGTTCCTAGGCACCCAGGTAGGTCCCTAGGCACCCGAGTAGATCCTTAGGCACTATGGTATGTCCATAGGCACCCGGTGTAGGTACCTAGGCACATGGGTGGGTATCTAGGCACACAGGTAGGTGCCGAGGCACCCAGGTAGGTACCTAGGCACCAGGTAGGTACCTAGGCACCCAGGTAGGTACCTAGGCACCCAGGTAGGTACATAGGTACCTAGGCACCCGTGTAGGTACCTAGGCACCCAGGTAGGTACATAGGCACCCAGGTAGGTACCTAGGCACCCGGGTAGCTACCTAGGCATCCAGGTAGGTACATAGGCACCTGGGTAGGTACCTAGGCAACTGGGTACATACCTAGGCACACAGGTATGTACATAGGCACCCAGGTAGGTGCCTAGGCACCCATGTATGTACCTAGGCACCCAGGTACATACCTGGGCACCCAGGTACGTACCTAGGCACCTGGGTAGGTATCTAGGCACCCAGGTACCTGGTACCTGGGTACCTAGATACCTACCTATCTAGGCACCTAGGTACCTGGGCACATGTGAATTTGTTTTATAGGGTGTTTTTGCTTGTTTTTTTATTTATCTTTGGATTACCATGTTTATGAATGTGATAATGATAGGATTTATTTTATGTGTGAATTAAAAAAAATTGAAACACTTCCCAATTAAAAAAATGTAAACCAGCCTAACCTAGCCAAACCTGACACATTTGTTTGCTTTATGGAGGAAATGTGTGTCAAAACTTTTCTTCCTACCACCTTATAGCACAATAATAACTGAAAGTTTACCAAAAATAATGAAAAAAAACTCTAATTTTGGCCACAGTAGCTCGGTTGGTGGAGTATCAGACTTTCGATCCCAAGATTGTTGGTTCAAATCTTGCCACCCGCAGCATTACTGAATCCATAGGCAACCAATCAGTGAGAGGCTGGAGACGCTATATGACCTAGTGGTTGAATGTGTTGTCAAAGAATCCAGGGTTCTTTAAAAAAGGATTTTTTTATTTCAAACAGCTTGGGTTAAGCAAGGCTGAGTTAGTTTTTTTCATGTTGAGAATTACCAGAACATAACTTGCTTGGTATTTTAATTTTTTTAATTTTATTTCTTGTTCTCCAAAGTTTTGCTAGTTTGTTCTAAGTTAGGTTATGTTCCATTTGTGTTTTATTTGTTTAACATTTCTTTTTATGCTATGTTACCTAACTCAACACTGCCTTTTTGGATTATTTTGCTAGCAAACTGAAAAGTAAGCATTCGCACAGAAAATAATTGGTCCCACCATTTTAGCCACATTCATAAACATGGTATACCAAATAAAAATTCCCAAAACTAAAAAATGATGCCTTATACTGCAAATTTACCTAGGCACCTAGGCCTAAGTTGAAGTGTGCCTACCTACTGTAGCATGCAGACTTGTGCTCTACCCAATTTCTTTTAGTCGACTCATGTGACTCATAGATCTTGATACCTGATTCAACTCATGATTCAGAGCAGGTCAAAATTATTTGATTGGCTCAATTCAGACTCGGAGCCCACAAAGTATGACTTGGCTTGCAACTCAAACAGACTGACATATATTTGTATCAATTCAGATCCGACTCACTGGTATCAGACTCAGGAGCCATATGATTGTGTGCACTATATATATATATATATATATATATATATATATATATATATATATATATATATATATATATATATATATATATATGTGTATGTGTACGCATACGCATACATTATACATGTATGCATATATAAATATGTATAGATGCATACATGTATATATATGCGTATATTTTTTTTGTGATGCCGTACAACAAGCAACGTCGAATGACATCCATGTTCTATAAATTTAAGTCATAGGGAAGAAAGGTGAGGTCATCAAAGCACTCAATCAGACATTTGAACTTTACATGTCTTGACTTGAAATGCTACTCGAGTGTTCACCACAGGCTACCGCTTGATACCAGATTTGATGTTCATGATGTTAGGAACATCATGGCTATCAAGGATGCAGCACATCAAATTACATGGCCCTGAATGTCGCAGTTTGACCCCAGGTCACCAAGGTTGGTTTGACTACTAGAGCATGTCACTATAAGTATCTCAGATGATAAATTATGTATATATATATGAATATATATATATGAATATATATATGAATATATATATGAATATATATATGAATATATATATGAATATATATATGAATATATATGAATATATATATGAATATATATATGAATATATATATGAATATATATATGAATATATATATGAATATATATAGGAATATATATATGAATATATATAGGAATATATATATGAATATATATATGAATATATATATGAATATATATATGAATATATATATATGAATATATATATGAATATATATATATGAATATACATATGAATATACATATGAATATACATATGAATATATATATGAATATATATATGAATATATATATGAATATATATATGAATATATATATGAACATATATATGAACATATATATGAACATATATATGAACATATATATGAACATATATATGAACATATATATGAACATATATATGAATATATATATGAATATATATATGAATATATATATGAATATATATATGAATATATATATATATATATATATATATATATATATATATATATATATATATATATATATATATATATATATACATATATACATATTAGCCTGGTCCAAAAAAGGAAAGTTGAAAAATTGTTAGCTCCACAAGTTTTATTTTGTTACACTGTTCATAAATAACATATAGACCAATTTTCAGGAATTATCGTTTAATTTTAGGGGTCGCGTAAAAAGGTGTCTTTTTCCGACAGATGAGAAACTGAAGGGATGCTAATTTTTGTTCTTCTCTCGCATAGCATAGCTCCTATTTTCTATGAAAACAAAATAACCTTAATAAATAATAATGCTTCATCGTGCCAACTTGAATGACTAAATGAGGTCGGACTTCAACCTGTCCCTCTACAATTCAGCATCTACCCTCTTTCATCAGTCCCCCCTTGGTCGGAGCAGGGAGGCGGCGCCGGTGATTAGCCACGAGGCAGAGTAGGTATTGTTTCTGCTCTTCATCCTTGGTCAGCGATTTGTTGAAGGTGTGGATGAGAGAAACAGCTCCTTCTGCTGCATCGTTAACGACATTCAAAGAACCCGCAGACTTCGGGTTGAGGTATTCCCGCATGAACTCTCCATGAACTTCCTCACACAGGAATCCAACCGCAGGGTAGGGATCCCTGCCCTCGTCCAGATGGCACAGCAGGCTTCACGGGTCTTCTTGAAGCTTTCCGGGAAAAGCAATTTCTGCTTCAGGTGAAAGAATTGTGACATGCGAAGTACGTCACCTCGCGTTGGAAGCCGTGCAGTTGAGAAAAACTCAAGGGCACTCCATAATAACCACCATTCTGGTCCACTTAGCGTACTCGGTGCTGAGGAGGCCATCTGCAAAAGAGAGAAACCAAAGATGAGATTTTGCGCGACCTTTAAATATGCATGACATCGTCCAAAATTTGGCACACAATACAGGCACATATAGTGGAATAAAAATAAACTTGTGAAGCGCACTTCCTTGAAACTTTTAAAATCACCATGTATGTTTGGACCAGGCTATATATATATATATATATATATATATATATATATATATATATATATATATATATATATATACATATATACTTATATTCATGTATGTATGTATGTATGTATATATATAATTCTCTGATTTCATTAGACACAGGTAAGTATCCTTTCACATCAATAATACTTACTTGTAGTTATTTTCATTGGTTTTTTGTAAATAACTTCAGTACCCCTCATTCTTTATTGACTGGCAGCTGATAATTTGACAATTGTAATGCTAAGCATGAATAATTATGCTGTGTTTTTACTCTCTACTTTGTGTCATGGCATAGTATACACGAAGTATCGGAAGTATATGTATCGGATACATGTTTAAATCATTTGTTCATAACTTGCATTTTAGTCATAAGACTCAAATGACTAAAGACTCAAATCACAAGACTAAAATGACATGCCTTGCAAATGTTTGCTTTTTTGTTTTGTATCTCAAAACAAACATGGGTGTAGCCACAGCACTCTGTTGGCTCAAATAATACTTTCCAGGGCATACACATTTTCTCATTGAAATTAATTCCATGCAGATTTTCAACATTCTATTGTGCTCATTTCAACATCTGACACCTGGAAGAAAAACCATTATTTTAACACCGATGGAGCTCCCTTGCCACTATTAGGTGGCGCGATTTTAAAGAACTGTCACTTCTGATGTGTGATTTTTCAAAGTATCACCAGAAGGAGAATTTGCTGTGTCTATTTTATTTTAAGTCATATGGCATTTCAAGAAATACTATTTTTCGGTTTGTATCGGATCCATTCTCAGAAACGGAAGTGGGGCACCTGTTTGTGACATATTGTGTCAGTATACTCCTGCTTCCTTGACTGTCCGCAGCGCGTCGCCTCAGCGCCAGAGAGGACGTCTCTCTTGGAGTAGCTAGACTGGCCACCATGCCGTGCAACCCTGTGCAGATTTGCCTCCTGTGGTGCAGCTGCGCCATATCCGTGCTGGTCCCAGTGCTGGTACCAGTACCAGTCGGCGTTTTGAATGTTCATGCTCTGTTGCAGGAGCCGCTGCCGACACGCCCGGCGGTCAAGCCCTCGTTGGTCAGCTGCCTGCAACGTCGCCTTCACGGCGCGATTGCACCGTTCTACTGTCCCAGATGCTCCCTGTTGGTAGCGTGGGGCCCGGATATGACTTACACCCACACTCTGCAGGTAATTTCTGAGAAAAAATGTATATGTTGTACGTGCCGTTGTCGAACAGCAATTCCCTGGGGTATACTTTGCGTGACGCCAAGACCTCGATAAATTCAATACACGCGTGACAGTTTGACTCCGAGCGAAATCCAGCGTCTACCTACTTGGGAGAAGTCGGATGCCAGGACCACGGCATATCGCTGAGCGTGGGCTGCATCCATAGGTCCAATAAAGTCCAGCCCTATCTTGTTCCAGGCTGCCGCTGGTAAAGGCACTGAATGCATTGGAGTATGTCGAAGTACCGCCGTCTCATCCATACACAGTGGCGCAGACTTCACAGCTCTTGCCTCCACCATCTCGATCAATGCCAGACCACCAATATAGCTCCTGCAGGCGCTGCTCGCATCTGACGATGCTCTGGTGCCACTGATGTGCCAGGCTGGGCAGTCTGAGCGAAGCAGACTTTCTGGAACGATTAGGCAATCGCCGCGCACATCCATACCTCTGCACAGTGAGTTGATCCCTGAGGTGGAAGAATAGCTGAAGGTCAGGCGAGCAGTCGCTCGGCCTACGAGACCACGGACGCGATACCTGATCACGCAACACGATCTTCACTTATAGCCGCCACCAACTCTTCATCCATTGCTGCCGGACGGTCTCTTACTGTAGCGATACATTTGTATTTGTCCTCCACCACTTCTGCCGATTCCGGCAGTCGTGACAACCCATCTGCAGGACGTACACCTCCCTTCACACGCTAAACTGTGAACGAGTACTCCATGAGCCAGTCTGACCACTTTGTTATCCTCATGGCAGCTTGGGCGACACCCGGTGACGTCAGCGGTGTCTGCAATGCCACATGATCAAGTCGCAGACAACTGCTGATTCCAGAGATACTTCCTCCATTTCGCCACTGTCCACACAACCGCCAGCGCCTCTCTGTCATACTGCAGCGCCTCTGGGCTTGGTTTAGCGTACGCAACGTGAATGCTACCACCCTCTCTTCCTCTGAGTTAGGCTGAGACAGCACCCCACCCAGGCCCACATCGCTTGCATCCAAAGTTATGACTGTGGAAGCTGAGGGTCGTAAATGGTGACTCCGCGACTGCCTGGTACAGCACGTCTCCCTTTCAGCACTGCCGCGAGCTCCTCTATCCACTTGAACGGCATCGCCTCCTTAAGCAGCATCCTCCTCGGTGGTTCCATGAGGGTGCTGTATCCAGGCACGAAACGAGAGCAGAACCCCAACAGCCCAGTAGTGACTGGAGCTCTTTCGTCCTGACGCCTAATGTCCTAACGCCCTAGCCCGCTCTGGGCTCACCGAGACTCCCGCTGAGGACACGGTAAACCCAAGGAAGTCCGCAGCCGTCTGTTTCAGCGTGTATTTTCCATGTTTAGTGTTACCCTGTGTTCCCGCAGACGAGTTAGAAAATCTTCCAATCGCTCCTAGTCACCGCACAGACGAGGACATTTCCCGGGTACCTGCACCTGCACTGCTTCAGAATTTCTTCCATCGCCTTCTGAATTGTCATCGGTAAGTCCTTGGTCCCATGCGGACAGCGACAACACGAAAACAGACCTTAGTGACATACAAACGTTGTTAATGGTTGTTACTCGGAGTGTAACTCCAGCTGGTGATTTGCAACTTTTGGGTCCAGACATGACAACACTGTTACTCCTTGCATCTGCTGAAACGTGTTCTGCATCAGTTATAAATTATTCGCGAAATAGGGTGTAATATACCACTTACTGAACACTGAATCGACATCCTTGCAAAAGGGGACGAGTGGTCTAGGGGTAAGATGCTCGTCTCACAATCGAAAGGTTGTGGGTTCGAGTCTCACCTGTCGCTACTCTCCGCCCGCGACCAATCGGCGTGAGAGATTGGCGACGCTACGTGACTGGTGCGTGTTTGTGGAAGTCTTCATGCCTCGTTTCGAAGTATCCCGTCTATAGATATCATACTTTTGCCCATCGTAATGGGATCCGGCATCGTGATAACGAACATCCCGCATCGCAATTCCGGGCGAATGGATTACCTATGATGTGCAATGTTATGTTTTACAATGCCAGTTTATAGAATAGCTGTTTGTATGGTTATCGTTGATATCGTTATCCCCAAATTAGATATCTTTCAAAACACGCAAAACGGGAAGTCATATGTACGCAATTATCTCAAAACTGAGGAGATCGTGATGGACCAAACCTGACACTTCAGATTGGAGGTTTGGTCACGCTGGGAACTATTTCAGCCTGGAGATTTCGTCAACCTGGCACTTGGGTGACCAAATATCCAGCTTCCATATCTCCTCAATTGGCTGCAATTGTGCGACGGACAAAACACGATCAGTCTGCAACAGGGTTCGATTTATACTTCGCAATCCTAGATGTGAAGAATGGGCGCTACATGGCCAATGAAGTTGATGCGCCCTAAAGCCCAAATAACTACAAACTAAACTTAGATGTGAAAAGGAAAATGATTTGCTCGTCTAATCGGATACTTGTTTTCAAAACTGGGACATGATCTCTCTGCACTTTCCAGGGAATCTTGAGAACTCTATCACAGAGCAGCTAATTGTCAAACAGCTCCATTTAACCTTTAAATGAGGAAGGTGGGAGGATAGTATTCTGAATAAGAAAAATGCTTCAACAGGCTATCATTCTAGCCCTGGTCTTCAGCGCTGCTGAGTGTCCAACACCCATTAATGAGCAAAGATTGTTTTTGTGTTTATGTCGGCACCTTGAACAGGTTCAATTTTAGGTAGGATAGGGTAGGATAGTTTGGGGAGGTGCAGGTTAGGTCAAGACGTCTACATGAAGTAAATTCATTAAATCAGGGATGATGTACAATCACTCCACTGATATTTGAGGGCCGCGTGGCATGGACGAAGTGGAATAGACGAGTGGTGCAGTTGCTAAGGTGCATCAATAATCTTAATGAAACTATGGGTTTTAATCCAACAGCCCACTCCGAGTAGAATGTCTTATTCTTCCTTTGCGTGTACACGTGTTTATCCTAACAAGATAATTGCAGCGCCCATACCATCGTCAGTCAAACAGTGAAATGCAAACAAAAGTCAGTCAGAATGACATGCCACGAAGTTCGGTACAAGTGTGATACCATACCGTCCTACGATTCTCATTTAAGTGGTATTGGTATATTTTTATTACGCATTATCCTTTGATATTTCTTTGTCATTTGTCTGCTGTATTAGTATTTACACGACCTATCATTAGCGGATGACTGTACGGCTGAATCCCTCTCCGTTCAAGTTAGGTCGTGTGTTCCAGTGTTGGTACCAGGTAGATTATCCATCAATATAGCGAGATATCAAATCATATGCACTTTTTTGGTGTTGGAGTCCACATATGCATCTTCTATTGCCGTCAAAATTCACAGTATCCAATGCCTCTTTGAATGTCGGGCGCTGTATGACCGACGCAGTCGATGCGCCCCTAAACTCCAATAACCAACCAACCAACGCTCTGAATGTGTTTTGAAAAGTTGTCCACCGCTGCAACAGTCTCTTTACGTATGTATTCGTTTCTCAGAGGCGGGACTACGGTTCCAACGAATTCGCGACCTTGGAAGCTTTGGCAACATCTCGTGCCAGTGATGCCACCGACAGGCAGCCACCGCCACAACTTCGGGATCATCAGATGACGATTTGGCCTCAGCTGACGGCGCCGACATCAACCAGCCAGGCGATGACGACTCGGCCTCTTCGTCAGCGACTGCCACCGATCCTGCTCCGGTCCCCACCTGCCCGCCAGCCTCTGTCGGCAACTCTCCTGTCTCACCAACAACCGCTGCCGCCATCCAGTCTGCCTCGTCAACCCATCTGGTAGCCGTTGGTGTCAGCCATGGAACTCTGGCCCCTACCTGCCCGCCAGCCTCTGTCGCCAACCCTCCTGCCGTATCATCAACCGCTGCCGCCATCCAACCTGTCCCACGATCAACCAATGACGTCAAGCGACTTGTCCTTCCATCAATGAATCATCCTTTGACCGTTTCCGTCGATCATGCGCCATCTGCACTCCTACCAGTCCGTGCTTACAGCAGTTTTTCCTCCTCCTTAACCGTCCACCACCCGCTGCTATAACCTACCCCGCTACTTCTTCAACCCACCCACCAACCGTCACGACAATCTACTCTGCCCGTCCGTTTGCCAAGCGCCCGAGAACCATATCATCTGTCCGTGCTTCACCGGCACCAGCCTGCCCGCCAGCCAATCCCCACCACTCATCCTGTCTGCATCAGTTTCGCACTCTTTGCCATTCGTTCGTTCTACGCCGTCTGCGCACATACTGATGGCCCTGATGGCAACCGTTTTGTCTTGTCCTCAACCCACTCATCAACAAAGCGTGAAGCCATCGAAGTTACATTTGGGTAGAATGGTGGTCCCGTACCTTCATGTATGGTTATAAGTATCGTGTGTGGACATAAATGAGGTGAAAATATTATTGTAACGCATATTTTGATTAATGCCTGTGTAA
>JAOTOM010001243.1:0-63065 GCA_034440615.1 Ashinkailepas kermadecensis
GCGAGCCGCGCAGTCACCTGAGACACGTGTTCAGCGACCACGAGCACAGCCACGAAGCACACGGAACCGGATATTGCGGGGTAGCTCAGGCGGAAGGCGAACTGTGCCGCACGGCCGCGCGGACCACCCACCCGCAGCTCGCGCGGCCCGCGTCTCTCTTCGCGCGGACCACCCACTCGCAGCTCGCGCGGCCCGCGTCTCTCTTCGTGCTTCAGCGCGTCCGCGTGCTCGCCTTATTAGATCAGTGCGGGCCGCCGCGCGGCGCAGTAAAATCTCCGCCTGAGCCCCGCCTCGTCGCTGCAGCCGGTAACGCGGCGGCGCACGACCGTCTGCAGATGCAGCTGCTGCGCGCCCTGCAGTGATGTTCGCAGCGGCTGCAGCCGGCACTCGGGGCGGCCGGCCCGGCGGCGGCCGTCTGCAGAGAGCGCCCTCGCCGCTCCAGATTGGCACTGCGACGCCGACGTACGGACGCGGCCGGCGTCTTTTGCCGGCCGTTTAAGGCGAGATGATGGCCTGATGGGCGAGGCCACGAGCGTCAGCAGAGGGCTGTCCGCCGCAACGTGCCAGCTTCGCGGCGGGCGGAGCGGGTGCGATTATAGTCGTGGCTGTCGTCAGAGGAGTCCGTGCGGTGCTGCAGGAGACGGCATGCCGATGCAGGCAGACGAGTGGGGACGAGTGGTCTAGGGGTAAGATGCTCGTCTCACAATCGAAAGGTTGTGGGTTCGAGTCTCACCTGTCGCTACTCTTCGCCCGCGACCAATCGGCGTGAGAGATTGGCGACGCTACATGATTCAACGGTCGATGTGTCGTAAAACCAATAACCAACCAACCAGGCAGACGAGTAAGCAGACGAGCAAGCATACGAGTGAGCAGCCGCTGAAGAAGACCTGGTGATGCCCCTCCAACTCGGGAAAGAAAACCAACAGCCAGCGAGGTTTGTTTCAGGACCTGTCTACTATCAGACTGGTCAGTTGATCTGTCTGGCTGTTGCTCAAGATGCACCACTAAAAGATCGCGCGGCGAGCCACTATTGTTAGTACCTCACGTCGGAAGGTACACCGCTTTGATTATGCGGGAGGTCGTCTGAATATGTATGTCAAGCAACGTTCACCGCACGATGTGAACGTTATCTCATCTCGGCCTGAGTTATCTCACGTGGTGCCGTGTACCTCGTCAGAGGCTACACCACGAGCCATTTCTCTGCTAATGATGCCGCTTTTTATCCGTCGGCAAGACACGACAAGCTCTTTAACTAGCCGCGCGCTTTGGCGTGTCTACGCGCGCTTTTCCGCGTGCTTGAACGCCTCTTCTGTCACAGTTCGCGTCTGGGTGCACCCGATTCGCTGCATGTGGAAGTCTTGCAGTTGATACCTTAAGAGATTCCGCTGTATTGTGATTAGTGGCGGACTCGGGTAAGTCAAATTAGTTGGTTTTCACGTGGTATATAAAAATGACCATGCGCTATACAAATGCGTTGAGCTCTGAAGTATATAATGGATTATTTGCATGACACCATCTCTTCTACTAGTTTGATCGGCCAGCACAATCTGGTATTAACAATTAAATTAAATTAATTTTCCTTTGAATGGAAAATGGGCATATATTCATACATCTTCAGCGATATCAGGCGTCGTATATTCTTTATATTTCCTTGGGAGAGGAAATGCACCAAAGTAACCTCACAACGTTGTCGTATACGGTCAGAACTAGCTTAAGATTACGTGTGTACATACATTCCAGGCATAGAAGTGCGCATCATTTCCCCATTTGTCGAGACGCTTGCGAAAATCGAACTATATTTCCTGACAAGCTGCATATTGCAAATGTGGCAATAAGGGCACCTCACGGCAAAACACCCCTCGGAGAAAGAGCCTTCTAGTGCAATTTCTATCTAGTGTTTCATTTTCGATCCATATTTTTTTAAAAGAAAATAACGACTTCTTGGATGGCTATCCGTTGCGACCTCCACTATCACTACAATGAACGACGTTTTGCCTAATCCTTTCAATAAGAATAAAACCTACTCCGGGGATAGGTGCTTCCAGGCTTGCTCTCCCAATCGAATTATCTCAGAGGAGGCGCTGACCGTAGTGGACCCTCTGCCCCTCCCCCCGGATCAACTGATATTACGACGTTGTCGTAGCTTGGTGGCACTATTATTTCGAGGTGGCTCGATTTCGGTACCCAAAATCGAATAAACAGGCATGATGAAACCGGCAACACCTATGCCTCAGGAGATGGCTGAGAGATGGCAGGAGATGGCAGGAGATGGCGGAGATGGCTGCCACATCTCCGCACATGGCACAATCCAACGGAACACCAAACAGCGCGCCTGCACGTACTGTTGACCGCGTGCTTCAGCCGTGACGGCGACGTCACCGACGCGTGTAGTGGTGACGTCACCGTCACGGCTCGGCTCGTACACGTCTGCGGCCGCCGTCTGCGGCACGTCTCGTCTCGGCCGGCGGCGACACGTGGGCGGCGTCGGCGACACCGCACGGCGCAGGCACGTCTCGTCACGCCCTGCTCCGCGCCGTACGTCGACACACCTCGTCATACGCGCTCACATGTCGTCACATGGCGTCACATGCCGTCACACGGCGTAACACCACGTCACATGGCGTCACATGTTGTTACACAGCGTCACATACCGTCACACGGCGTCACACGGCATCACATGTCGTCACACGGTATGATATGTGGATACACCCGTCACACGGCATCACATACCGTCACACAGCGTCACACGGCGTCACACGGCATCACATACCGTCACACGGCGTCACATACCGTCACACGGCGTCACGTGTCGTCACACGGTGTCGCCGACGGCCAGACGCCGCCCCGGGCAGCTCCCGCGACGGTAGCGTTGCCGCCTCGGTTCACCCCCGCTGCCCTCTCCCGAACACCGCTGAAGTCACCACTCTGTGCAGCATGTCAGGGCGGGGGGGGGTGCTGTCGTGCGACCAGTGAGGCGTGACCAGCTGTGTCCTTCAGAGCCTTCGGAGCGTGCCACTTCCCGTCTTTGAGCACCTCGGCAGCGCAGGACGCAGTAAGATTCAAGGCAAACTGTGGCAGGACACGGTGGACACAGTGCAAACGTGGCAGGACTCGGTGGACACGGTTCAAACTGTGGCAGGACACAGTGGACACAATGCAAACGTGGCAGGACTCGGTGGACACGGTTCAAACTGTGGCAGGACACAGTGGACACAATGCAAACGTGGCAGGACTCGGTGGACACGGTTCAAACTGTGGCAGGACACAGTGGACACAGTGCAAACGTGGCAGGACTCGGTGGACACGGTTCAAACTGTGGCAGGACATAGTGGACACGGTGCAAGCTATGCACCGTGTGTAACTGTGCAACTGTGCAAACTGTGCAAGTCCCGGTTCTGGTGCCAAATGCTGATTATGGGCGGTGTGATATGGGCGGGCGGTATGGGCGGTGTGACTATGCATTTGTGGTCTGATATTTAACGACTCTCGCCTTTCCCTTCAAAAAGGATGACTTATTCCCAGCTGAAGTTGACGGAACCGCCTTTTCACTCGGGTGGGTTTTAAATATGTCCCTGGAGCGGTCGTGGAGCTAAGTACGGCACAGCAGAGATGCATAATTAATTCGACTAAGTGCGTAGCTTGTTTGAGGTTATCCATCTTGGGTGAAAAGTATCCCAGCGCCGAGCAGCTCATTCAGAGCAGTATTTGAGAGTGTCTTGCTCGCTGGATATAATTGTTTATAATTTTTCCCTGCGGCTGCGTTCCCGCGATGGAAGCGTTTGTGTAATTTTCCGTTTTGAGTCGTCATGGACCAATCCAATATTTGTTGTCAAGCTACACAAGCAGAGGCACAGCCAAGGGGCTTCGCTTGTTCCGGTTGATAAAATGCCTGGTACTTGCCTTACTGTTAATTTATGAGATCCAATCGACATCAATTACAGTGGTAGATTCGCTCGTATCTTAGTAGGCGCACTGAAGGGAGGGGAGGGGGAGAAATCCGCCCACCCCTCCGTTTTTCGTAAATACCTCCCAATTTTACTCGTCGATATACGTTATTTTTGCGTACCTGCTTAGAAATGTCCGGCGCGTCGTTAAGCGAAGGAAAACGGAATTCTGCGACAATTTTTCGAGTTAAAGGCCGTTAAAGTCAAAACATTTCTTAGCGTCAGACCACAAAAATCGGCGCTGATGCGCTTCCCGTATATCGGCAAAAGGGAAGTGTTCTTGGCAACACCAGCTACTTGTTTGATGTATATTGTTATGTTATATAGCTTCAAGGTCATATTAGGTCACCGAGGTCAAGCCAGGTCAAGTTCATGACAGGTCAATGGAACCAAATTGGTCAACTGGAATGTTGTCATAAATGCAAATGACGGGCATGCGATTGATGTAATTTTGCATGTTACTCCCTACCCATCCTGAAAACTACTATTTGCGTCATTGTGTACCTAAGCGTTTCCATACTTCATTCATGTACTTCACTCCTTTCTTCGCAAAGCCGATTGCGCCGAGCCGCCCGACGGAGCAGTCGGGCGGGCGGGCCGGTTCCGGTAACTGGAACAGGTAACTGACCTGATAAGGTGCTGCTATATATGTGATCTGAGGTCAAATGCCGGGTCTAGGTCTAGTATTGCATCATTAGTCAGGTCAAAAACACCATTGATGCCCATTTTGGAGACTTTAAACACAATCACAGCGATCCATAACAATGACAAGCCAAGCCACGCAAAACAAGCAAATTGTGACATATGTGACCTCATTTGACCTTGCAGATATTGATCTAAGGTCATGAAATTTACACACAATAGAGTTCACTACCGTACCCATCCACCCTGATAATTTTGTTTCCCTAGCTTTAATAGGAGCCGAGATCATAAGGGGCGGAATCCGCCCCGCCCCCTCCAGTGCGCGTAATTTTCAGAGGCCCTCCAGGGCGCGTGTTGATGAAACCACGTTTCCACCATTCATTAGCGCTGTGACCATGACGTCGGGGACATTTTAATGAAAAGTACTACAGCTACACCTTCAGCCAATTGGCTCTCAATTTGTATCACAAAACGCAATTAGCAACATCAGCCACCTACACCTGGCTGATGCCAATCCTCGAGACACGTGACCTGTAGCGCATGTCCTCGGGATACAATGTCCTCGTGACGCGTGGCCATGCGCTGTCTCACCCGCCAGGCTGAAAAGACGTGCCCAGCAGTCAAGGTCCAGCCTTTTCAATGTACCGTATGAATTTCGGCCGGCCGGTGGCGGCGGTTGGCGCCATTTTTGTAATCACCCGCGTGTTGGTGTGTGTGTGTCTGTCATTGCCATGTTTACCGCGCCTGGGACAGCGGCAATGCCCGCCGGGGCATACCAGTTGTGCACGGATGAAGTCACGGCCGCTCGGATTTCAACTTTAATGGAGTGTTTGGCGGTCGATGCACAGAGCGCTGCCATGCTGCACACGGTCGGGAATGTTGCCGGGCTGTTCTGGTGACCTCATGTGGGGGGCGACTGGCGCTTTGTAGCATTGCCAAGCTTCAAATGTTCATGCCGGCTGGTGTAATGGTACACCACAACATTGTATATATCTGTCATGCTTTTCAGTTCCCAGGCCAATTTCACACCTCATAATGCCACAACTATAGCTGTCCGGCAAAGCATGTTTTGCTATGAAATAAGACGCTAAAAGCAAAAGAAAAAGAAAAGCAAGCAAGCTATATCATGGTGATAAGGAAGTATTGCTTCGTTTTTTAGCGCTGGCCATAAAGTGCCTCGCGTCGCTCTGGCTGTGCCACCTCCATCCAGCCAGCCACACAGTTGGCACCATCGCCAGACGCTAATTTAACACAACCGCTGGCAGCTGTTGCAGAAGCGTCCGCAGCCATTCTGCACGTTCACGTGGCCAAGAGCAGCGCGAAGTTATGTGTCTGTCGAATTAAATTCCGTTGACAAAGCAAACACGGCGCTGATCGAGCCGTCTGGTTCTGCGCTTGGATCGCCACTCAGAGAGCGACCGAACCGACATGCGAGCGGAGGGAGCGAACGGAAGTCGATGAAGGCGAAGAGGGCGGTCTGATCGCCCCGCGCCTCTGCACGCCACGTCGGGTAGGAGTGGACGCAGGTGTCGGTCGGTGTGGGTGGTGGGCAAAAGTGGAGCCATGCAGTGTGAGTGCCGCGGCAAGTGTCGCGGTGTGTTTCGCTACAGCACCGTGATTGCACTGTGGCGTGGTGCCCGCGGCTGGGTGTCTGGGTGTCTGGGTGGCTGGGTGTCTGGGTGGCTGGGTGTCCGCGGCTGGATGTCTGAGTGGCTGGGTGTCCGCGGCTGGGTGGCTGGGTGTCGGGCGCCGGTCACGCTGTTGGCTGTTTATGTGCGGTGAAAGCCTGCAGACGGGCACCAATCAGTGTAATGCTCCCAGCTTCAAAGGGGCGGAGCTTTTGTGTGTGAACGTATTGTTGGTTGGTTAGTTGGTGATCGGCTTTACGTCACGTCACGTGACGTTGCTGATCTGTCACGCCGATTGGTCGCTGGCGAAGAGCATGGCGACAGACGGAACTCGAACACCCAACTTTTCAGCTGGGAGACGAGCATCCTACCCTGGGCTACTTCTTCCCTTTATAAATACTCGCACTTGAAATATATCGTAAGATGTATCGTGAGTATATGTATGCAATGCTCTCTTCTGGCCATTTTAGAACACATCATTAAGATTATTATACCGGAAACAGCCTTAATGGACTAAGCTTACGCTTAGAAGTGCCCGAAAATATAATTGCCTACCAGACAACTTCAAGGGTGGCAAGGCATTAGCTGATGCTCACTTACATTGTCGCTTACAGAATCTTCGCTACTTACACAATCCGCATTTACAGTGAGAAATACATTCTCAACTGTCGGTATAATTGCTCATTCACTACCGCTTCTTTCCCTCGGAAAATAGAACATGAAGTGGTGAAAAAAGCCATTGGTTCTAGCGTGGTTTCGGTACGGCGGCTCCTTTTCATATGGCCGCTTCGTTCGTCTCATTTATCCGGTGGCGCCTCACTTGAGCTACAATTGCATTTGCACCACAATTGCACCTGTGCTACAATTGCACCTGTGCTACAATTGCACCTGCGCTACAATTGCACCCGCAACATTCGGCGATGGTATGAACACATCCCGTGGTAAGAAGAGTGGCTAATTAAAGATTCTGCAATCACCGTGCAGTGCTTGTCTCAAATAGAACGGACGCGAGTGGGTAAAAGAGCACCCTGCTCACAACCTACACCGAGTACATCAAGAAGTAAAGAAGGCATTTTTTCGCTTTGTCTATGAACACCACTATTTTGTCCTCACTCCGTTTGTGCTACCTGACGATCGCGAATGAAACAGTTGTGCCAGGCGCATTAATCAACACAAATCCGGTCATTTCCTTTCGACCAACGCGTTCGTTGGGGAACGGGCGAAGCACAACAAAACTCGTAACACTGGATCTACTGCCCGCCCCGCAAAACGACGAGTCCGAGGCCGCCTGGGCCGACCTCGATCCGTCAGCACCAGAGACCACTGAGTCCCTCAAGGAGTGTCCGGGGACTCTGCTGCGAGCGCAGCAGGGCACTGCCACTTCTGTATGCCGTACGACAAACTTATGTGTGTGATTACGCCGAGCATCGCGACTTATTTCTGCACCGCGAGCTCCACGAGTTCCGTGCATGGTCCTGGCGACAGTTTAGGTCGTTGATTACAATCCTTATGGACCTGGAGTGCCACATTAGATGCTTATGAACCTATAGTGCCACCCTGGCAGCAGAGATAATATAATAAAGAGTTTAGACAAGGAGACGGTGCAGCCATGAAGGGAGATTATTGCTCTGCAATGAATTATATCCAAGGTCAAGATGGCGTCCGTGGTTTCTAATGGTGTCCGGCTTCCACGCCTCAGAATGTCTCAAGGGATCCATGACATCTGATGAAGCGCTACCAAGACGCGCTCCTGCGCCGCCCGGGGTGATTCGACGACGGCCGTCTGGTGGAGGGCGAGGAGGAAAGGCGGCTGAGGAAGGGCTGGTGGCGGCTGAGGAAGGGCCGGGGTCGGCTGAGGAAGGGCCGGGTCGGCTGAGGAAGGGCCGGGGGTCGGCTGAGGAAGGGCTGGTGCCGGCTGAGGAAGGGCCGGGGTCGGCTGAGGAAGGACCGGGGTCGGCTGAGGAAGGACCGGGGTCGACCAACGAAGGACCGGGGTCGGCTAAGGAAGGGCTGGTGGCGGCTGAGGAAGGGCTGGTCGTGGCTGAGGAAGGGCCAGGGTCGGCTGAGGAAGGGCCGAGGGTCGGCTGAGGAACGGCTTGAAGGTTATTGGTTTTACGACACGTCGACCGTTGAGTCATATAGCGTCGCCAATCTCTCACGCCGATTGGTCGCGGGCGAAGAGTACCGACAGGCGAGACTCGAACCCACAATCTTTCGATTGTGAGACGGGCAACTTACCCCTAGACTACTCGTCCCCGGCTGATGAACGGCTGGTTGCTGCTGATCAGGGCCGGTGTCGGCTGAGGAAGGCCGGCGGCATCTGACCCATAACGTTCTCGTGAGAGGAGGGGTGGAGTGAGCCGCGTTGATCAGGGCCGGTGTCGGCTGAGGAAGGCCGGCGGCATCTGACCCATAACGTTCTCGTGAAGGGTGGAGTGAGCCGCGTTGATCAGGGCCGGTGTCGGCTGAGAAGGCCGGCGGCATCTGACCCATAACGTTCTCGTGAGAGGAGGTGGAGGAGCCGCGTTGATCAGGGCCGGTGTCGGCTGAGGAAGGCCGGCGGCATCTGACCCTAACGTTCTCGTGGAGGAGGGGTGGAGTGAGCCGCGTTGATCGGGCCGGTGTCGGCTGAGGAAGGCCGGCGGCATCTGACCCATAACGTTCTCGTGAGAGGAGGGGTGGAGTGAGCCGCGTTGATCAGGGCCGGTGTCGGCTGAGGAAGGCCGGCGGCATCTGACCCATAACGTTCTCGTGAGAGGAGGGGTGGAGTGAGCCGCGTTGATCAGGGCCGGTGTCGGCTGAGGAAGGCCGGCGGCATCTGACCCATAACGTTCTCGTGAGAGGAGGGGTGGAGTGAGCCGCGTTGATCAGGGCCGGTGTCGGCTGAGGAAGGCCGGCGGCATCTGACCCATAACGTTCTCGTGAGAGGAGGCGTGGAGTGAGCCGCGTTGATCAGGGCCGGTGTCGGCTGAGGAAGGCCGGCGGCATCTGACCCATAACGTTCTCGTGAGAGGAGGGGTGGAGTGAGCCGCGCTGCAAGGGGCGTACCCGGTCGGGACGGCCGGCGGTAGCGATCCGTCAGCACAACTGGAGTCAACCGGATCCAGCCGGATCCAATCCCCACGAGATGGGAGGAGCTGGGCACATGAACGCTGTTCTTGTAGACACGCTACGTTACCGCGCACCTGATCTAACTTACCACGTTTATATGAACAGCGAAGCTTCCGAATACGATACCATTAGGAAAGCGTCCCAAAATATTGCCCTTGTAAATGATTCCTGATCTATCAACATTCCAAAAGCTTCACAATTTAAAATTAGCGTAGGATGCCTTCAACTGTATTAGTAGTTTAACCTTACGATGAGAACATGATCATCTTTATGTTAAATAAAAGTACAGGCAAAGGCCATCCTACGCTAGTTTCAAACTGTCTGCAATTCAACAGCTTCACAATAGTTTCTGGGTTTCCTGATCGCATCGCATTCGGACGTTCGCCGCCGTGTAGACGGGGTAGACGGGGTAGACGGGGTAGACGTTCGCCGCCGTGTAGACGGGGTAGACGGGGTAGACGTTCGCCGGCCGTGTAGACGGGGTAGACGGGGTAGACGGGGTAGACGAGGTGGATGCTCGCCGCCGTGTAGACGGGGTAGACGGGGTGGACGGGGTAGACGGGGTAGACGCTCGCCGGCCGTGTAGACGGGGTAGACGGGGTGGACGGGGTAGACGGGTAGACGTTCGCCGGCCGTGTAGACGGGGTAGACGGGGTGGATGCTCGCCGCCGTGTAGACGGGGTAGACAGGGACGGGGTAGACGGGGTAGACGGGGTAGACGAGGTGGATGCTCGCCGCCGTGTAGACGGGGTAGACGGGGTGGACGGGGTAGACGGGGTAGACGTTCGCCGGCCGTGTAGACGGGGTAGACGGGGTGGATGCTCGCCGCCGTGTAGACGGGGTAGACGGGGTGGATGCTCGCCGCCGTGTAGACGGGGTAGACGGGGTGGACGTTCGCCGCCGTGTAGACGGGGTAGACGGGGTGGATGCTCGCCGCCGTGTAGACGGGGTAGACGGGGTGGATGCTCGCCGCCGTGTAGACGGGGTAGACGGGGTGGATGCTCGCCGCCGTGTAGACGGGGTAGACGGGGTGGATGCTCGCCGCCGTGTAGACGGGGTAGACGGGGTGGACGTTCGCCGCCGTGTAGACGGGGTAGACGGGGTGGACGTTCGCCGGCCGTGTAGACGGGGTAGACGGGGTAGACGTTCGCCGCCGTGTAGACGGGGTAGACGGGGTAGATGCTCGCCGCCGTGTAGACGGGGTAGACGGGGTGGACGTTCGCCGCCGTGTAGACGGGGTAGACGGGGTGGACGTTCGCCGCCGTGTAGACGGGGTAGACGGGGTAGATGCTCGCCGCCGTGTAGACGGGGTAGACGGGGTAGACGTTCGCCGGCCGTGTTGACGGGGTAGATGTCCCAGTCTGAGGGTCAGCCGCCAGCACAGCAAGCGTGCCCGTACCCCGTCAAGATGTGTTTGCGATCGCAGTTCGTTTATGTGATCGGGTCAGAGATCCGTGGCCAGCACATGTGGTGTCGTCTGGGTATGCACTGTCTGGGTATGTGGAACGACTTGTGCATTGCGGGGAGTTCGACGCCGCTGTGCTGTAACTCGATGATCTACTGGACCTGCCAGATGTCTGTCTGAAAGGAAGGAACCGGTTTTTGTTTGCAACCCTATATATATGTGTGTTCTTTTCTGTTCCGTTCCGTTCCGTTTCGTTTCTGTGCTCCATTCCCAGCTATAGATGGGAACAGGATTCTCTCGATGTGAACAGTTAGACAATGATGCCATGCACGTCAAAATGAATGCCGGCGTTCAGATAGAGGGGAATCCGTCTTCTGTATCTACAAGTACATGATGCTGGCTTTGAGCACTATGAGCTTTCAACAATGACTGCCTATTTCACTTGTCTTTCCATCTATAAAGTTGTGTAATGAATAGCTGGATTTTCAGTTAGTTTTACTCCGAGGGCCGACTGCCACCTCTCACCCGTGTACGTGAACAGCCACTGCGATGGCCGACTGCCACCTCTCACCCGTGTACGTGAACAGCCACTGCGAGGGCCGACTGCCACCTCTCACCCGTGTACGTGAACAGCCACTGCGAGGGCCGACTGCCACCTCTCACCCGTGTACGTGAACAGCCACTGCGAGGGCCGACTGCCACCTCTCACCCGTGTACATGAACAGCCACTGCGAGGGCCGACTGCCACCTCTCACCCGTGTACGTGAACAGCCACTGTGAGGGCCGACTGCCACCTCTCACCCGTGTACATGAACAGCCACTGTGAGGGCCGACTGCCACCTCTCACCCGTGTACGTGAACAGCCACTGTGAGGGCCGACTGCCACCTCTCACCCGTGTACGTGAACAGCCACTGTGAGGGCCGACTGCCACCTCTCACCCGTGTACGTGAACAGCCACTGTGAGGGCCGACTGCCACCTCTCACCCGTGTACGTGAACAGCCACTGCGATGGCCGACTGCCAATTGCGCACGTCGCCGGTGGTCGGCAATGCGTTGGACGTGACGTCTGCGATCCCAGACACGGTGTGTGGCCGTGCTCGAGACGGACGCGTTTATCCAAGCTGCGTGACCGTTTCCATCGACGCGCCACCATCACGTTCCGGTCAACACTTCGGCGCGCCGCGCGGAAGTGCTCGTGTTGCAACTGCTTCCGCCAGCGGTGGATCGCAGCGGCACGTGCCACGTGCCGGCTAGGACCGGGCGTCGGATCACGGCGGCACGTGCCACGTGCCGGCTAGGACCGGGCGTCGGATCACGGCGGCACGTGCCACGCGCCGGCTAGGACCGGGCGTCGGATCACGGCGGCTAGGACCGGGCGTCGGATCACGGCGGCACGTGCCACGTGCCGGCTAGGACCGGGCGCCGGATCACGGCGGCACGTGCCACGCGCCGGCTAGGACCGGGCGTCGGATCACGGCGGCACGTGCCACGCGCCGGCTAGACCAGGCGTCGGATCACGGCGGCACATGCCACGCGTCGGCTAGACCGGGCGTCGGATACGGCGGCACGTGCCACGCGTCGGCTAGACCGGGCGTCGGATCACGGCGGCACGTGCCACGCGTCGGCTAGACCGGGCGCCGGATCGCGGCGGCACGTGCCACGCGTCGGCTAGGACCGGGCGCCGGATCACGGCGGCACGTGCCACGCGCCGGCTAGGACCGGGCGCCGGATCGCGGCGGCACATGCCACGCGTCGGCTAGGACCGGGCGTCGGAACGCGGCGGCACGTGCAGTGCGCCGGCTAGGACCGGGCGTCGGATCACGGCGGCTAGGACCGGGCGCCGGATCGCGGCGGCACATGCCACGCGTCGGCTAGGACCGGGCGTCGGAACGCGGCGGCACGTGCAGTGCGCCGGCTAGGACCGGGCGTTGGCAGCGAGTGGATCGGCGGCGAACGGCAGTCTGGCCGGCATGTGGTCCAACATAGCAAGTGGTCCTCTCCCCGGCGGTTAGCAGTAAACCAGCATTAATTTTCCCTGTTTATTTTCCGGCCACTGATTGGAATATGCTAAATGCGAGTCTCTAACTCCCCTTACTGCCCATATCTCTTCCCTCAAGCCAGCATGCTTCGCTGCCTGTTTTGAGTAGAAGCGAGTGGTAGCACATGCTCCATTTTCATAATTACCGGTATTTGTACCACTTTTTGTAACGATAAAGTATTGAGAAACTGCTTTGTCGAGCAACACGTTATTTATCGTACTTCGACAATTCAGATTAACAAGGTAAAAGCATAGCGTTCCAGGCAGTGAGATAGCGTAGCACAAGGATACCACCTATGCAGGCTAGTAAAGTTGGAACTACCGCCACAGTAGGTGGGTGCATGTCCGGAGTGCATCCAAGTTTTCTGACATAAGAGGTTGTGTTTTGGATACCTCATCCAAGGCGGCTTTCTGGAAACTTTCGGAGCACACTGACATTTCCGATGACCCTTTCCTGTTTTCTGTTCCCTCAGAGAGGATGCACCGTGTTGCCGAGTTGTTTTCTGAGACTTCGGGCACCACAGACAAGGGTATAGGCTCATTAGGTCCTCCATTAGCTGACCTACTGGGCGGGGCCAGCCTGAAAAGCAGGTCACGGTATTTCGTCAGTGTATCTGTGTTTAGTTTAGTCATTTGTGTTTTGTTTAGTCGTTTGTCATTTTATTTGTTTGTGTCATTTTATTCATTTTTGTGTCATTTTAGTCATTTAGTCATTTGTGTTTAATCATTTGTGTTTAGTCATTTGAGTTTAGTCATTTGTGTTTAGTCATTTGTGTTTTGTTTTGGAAACCTCATCATGACAAGTCTCCACACCTACGGCTATACATAGAGCCAAGGGCAATTTATTCACCGTTTGTCGTCTCCCCTCAGCCTGATTTCGTGGACAAATGGAATCTGCTTTCCACAAATTAAACTGCTGTCGGGGAAGGGTTTCTGTTGCATTGTCCCAAAATTAATAAATTCACGTGGGAAATGACTATCAGGAACTTGTTTTCACCACCTGCGAACAGAGTTTTGACTTCTTGGTTGCTACTCTTTTCAGCATACTCGATTCCTGACGCCTGTACCGTCACGATCGTGCCAACGCATACGGTGGACAACTGGCAGTCTTATCTTTTGCCCGCAATTTCCCCGTCATGTTGCCATATTGCTTCGAAATAATCGGGACTTTTGACGTCTTCTTATGCTACCATCCACTCTACGAAGAATGTGTAAATTGCATGATGCTGTGATGATTCCGTTGGCGGGGACCTGCCCCCCCCCCCAATTATCAACCAAAAATACACCAGATCTACCGATAAACTTGGAGATCTTCACTACGTAAAACCAGGCCAACGCCGAAAGGCTTCTCTATTTCGTCACATTTTTGGGTGCCCCCCCCCCCTACTAAAATCCTGTCTGCGCCCCTGGGCACGTGTCGCTGACGTCGCTCTCGCTCGGCAGACAACAACCTGCGCTGCGACTGTCGGCTCGCCTGGCTGACGCGGCTGCGCCGCGACACGGCGTCGACGCACGTGCAGGCGGCGCTGGACGCCGTCGTCTGCCACATGGACAGCGAGGCGGTGCCGAGCCGGCTGCGGCCCGGCACCGCAGCCAGCACCCAGCACCCGGCGCTGGAGACCAGCACGCTGGGCATCGGGCCGCCGTTCCGTCTGCTCGACCTGCAGGTGGGTGCGCGGCGGCGCGCCGAGCGGCCACCGCTCGCGCCGAGCGGCCACGGCTCGCATCGAGCGGCCACCGCTCGCGCCGAGCGGCCACGGCTCGTGCTGAGCGGCCACCGTCGGCCACTGCTCGCGCCCGAGCGGCCACGGCTCTGCCTGCCCGCTCGTGCCGAGCGGCCACGGCTCGTGCCGAGCGGCCACGGCTCGTACCGAGCGGCCACCGCTCGCGCCGAGCGGCCACGGCTCGTGCCGAGCGGCCACCGCTCGTGCTGAGCGGCCACGGCTCGTACCGAGCGGCCACAGCTCGAGCCGAGCGCCGATTAGCTCGAATGTCGGTCCGTTGAGTTGGCGGTCGGACCGAAAGTGCATTTTCATGAATTGATATCTACTTTAGAGCATCGGTATGGTAAAACGAAGCACGCAAACAGGCGAACAGGATGATCTGGAGACCTAAGCGATGACAACCTATTGTTTCGTTTTCAGTTTGTTTTCATATACCCTGTGTTGCTGCTCCCGGGGACATTCGCTGCATTTATCCGCTTTGTCTCTTACGTCAGTGGCATTGCTGGAATCATGTTGACACTCATAGCAGCATCACTGGTCATAGTAATGACCAGTGGTGCAGGAGCAGGGAGAGGGAGGGGGCAGTTCCTTGCACTTTGGATGAGTCTTCTTCTGCGCCACTATCCGCTTCTGCTTCGGTACATCTGTTGTGCGTATCCAGCTGGGTTGCTAAATTAGTCGGTAAATTTCCATATGTTTCAACATTCACTGACCAGAGGGAGGCCAATGGCCTTCTCCATTACCACAATCATTTGTAGTGGACACAGAAGTGCATTTTTAGGAATTGGTATCTACTTTAGAGCATCGGTATGGTAAAACAAAGCACGCAAACTGACAAAAACGATGATCTGGAGACCTAAGTCATGACAATCTATTATTTCGCTTTCAACATGCTTTTATGTACCCTGTATAACTTAAAGGTGGCTCCAAATGATGGTCTCTTGCCACTAACAGTATTATTGGCTTGCGTTATCAGTCCTCTCTTTATATCAGTCCTCCCATTTATATTTTGGTTCCTTGATCTGCATGAAATTGCTTCCTTTGCTCTTCCTCGGGCCAGTTAATGGTAATGCCATGGGGATCCGCACTAAATTATGTCCTGTAATATCATACTGGGGTCGAAGCCGCTCGTGTTTGTGTCTCTGTCATTTCTCATATAATTGTGGGTGACACGTTCAGAGTGTGTACGGCGCCAGGTGTTGGTGCACTGGTGGTGGACCACAGGACAATGGCGCGGCTGGCCGGCACAGCGAACCGGTGGCGTCGCGTCAAATGTCAGGAAAACAACCCGGCTTCCACGGATAATAATCGTGTTGTGGCGCGCATGTGTCTCACTGCCTTCACCGGCCGTACGTGACCCGCTCCGTGACCCTCGACGTCCAGCGTCAAGTCTTCACGCTCACCACACCACCCCGCGTGCGCAGGTCGACGAGCTGCCCTGTGACCGGCCGGCGGCCGAGGAGCCGGCGCCCGCCGACCAGAAGCGGCAGCACGACCAGCAGCAGCAGCAGCCGCCGCACGTGACCACAGCCGTCCAGGAGACCAGGGGCGCGCCGCCGCCGCCGCCGGCAGAGAACGCGCCCGTCCGCCTGGAGAGCAGCGCCGGCCGGGCCAAGGGCGGCGGCGGGTCGACAGCCGGCCGCGGCCACCACGCCCCGCTCGTGCTGCTGGCCGCGGCGCTGGTGCGGGGCGCGACGCCGTTCGCAACGCGCTCGTGACACTGAGACGGCGTGACCGTCGCTGGCGGGCTGGCGGGCTGGTGGTGTTGGCACCCAAGCTGGCGGATTGGTGTACTGGTGATGTTGGCACCCGGGTTGGCGAATGCTGGCCGGTTGGCGTGCTGGTGGTGACGGCCGGCTGGCGGCGAATGCTGCCGACGGCACTCGCGGACGCGGCGGGTCGGCCCGTAAAGCTCGGCGACTTGGAGCATCGTGTACCGAGTCCGGCGATGCGCCGCGAGTGTCTGCGAGTGCCGGCAGTCTGCGAGTGCCGGCAGTCTGCGAGTGCCGGCAGTCTGCGGGTGCCGGCAGTCTGCGAGTGTCGGCAGTCTGCGAGTGCCGGCAGTCTGCGAGTGCCGGCAGTCTGCGAGTGCCGGCAGTCTGCGAGTGCACGCAGTCTGTCAGTGTCGGCAGTCTGTGTGTACCGGCAGTCTGCGAGTGCTGACAGTCTGTGTGTGCCGGCAGTCTGCGAGTGCCGTCGCAGTTTGCGAGTACCGGCAGTCTGCGAGTGTCGCTGCCCGATTCGCGCAGCTGGCCGCGAGGTCCGGCTGGCGCTGCGCGACCACCTGTTGGGTGCTACACCGTGTGTCACCGGACACTCGCCGGGCCCAGATAGCGGCCGATACTGCAGTCGCGCTCTCTCGGGCGGACACCGATGCTGTCGTCGCCGGGCTCCGCGTCACACCGCCGCGCGTGCGTCGGGCGGCGCGCTGTCACGACACCATCCCTGCGCATTTGTCGCCATCGCACTCGCCATCTCATCTCATTAGTCGCGGCGACAGCCCCCCCCCCGGCCGAGGGCCGTACTGAAGCGCGTAGCCGCTAATTGGTCGGTGCGACGATGACCGAGGTCGTGACACGGGCGCGTCACGGACGCTCGTTGAGCTCTTTGTAATCGATGTCGTGCGTGCAGCGCTGTCTTGGTTCTTGCCGGACGGCTTGTTGGCGCCATCTCGAGATTCGTGTTCCATATGTGTGCCCAACTGTCAGCCGCTGCACGGGGTCAACGCCCACGGTGGCCATTAGCGCTCTCTGCAAACTCAAGGTCATCGGGAGTTGCTTGACAATCGAACGGTGCCCACTTGGTGCGGTGAATACACCATAGTTACTCTTTGACGCCGGCTTCGTCGATCGGTTTGCTGCCATATATGTCTGACGTTCAGACATGAGGGATTTCAGCTGACATAGAGTGCAACGTGGCCCGTGTATTTTGTTAGTAATAGCGAGCCTACCGCATATGAGGACGGTGGGTCGAGGTAGCAGTATTGAATATTTCCACTTGCCAGTGCAGAAAAAGTCATCTGGTAGGTTCTCAGTGACAAGATCCGAAGACCACTTTGTACGGGAAAAACACTGGAATAGCAAAACACTCATTGTGGGAAACGCTCGGACATCTACTTTGTTTGAAATCAATACAAGTTTGTTTGAAGCAAGCAACACTCTGCTAATTTGGCCGCATTCTTGGCTCGGGAGAGGTATCTCTTAGTGTGTCATGGCTCCAATATTCATGGACATTGAGCAAAACGCATGTCTATCCTCGTTCAGGGGTATAGGATCGCAAGATCAGTGGGGTGGGGGTGGGGCTCAGCCCTGGGTCGATCAACCTAGGGCACCCCGAAATACAAATTTCTCCCCTGATCTGAGCGACTATATCTTGCCATCTTGAAACAAACATTATTTCATAAATTGTATTTTTATTTTTCCAGTTTTCCATGAACTTAACCCATCTGGGGACAAAACAACCAGGACATGTTGAATCGAATAACAGTAGGTAGGTACCGAATATGGAGAATCCACATGGTGTCGAAACGGCTTCTTTCACTTTTGCTTCGCATTGTGCTTAATTTCATTCTTGCTTTTATGATATTCATATACGTTGCTTAAAATTTCCGTCAATCAAAACGGATTACAAACGGTACGAAAAGAAACAACATGTAACTATCATAGCAAACTGCACATTGCGATCAGTGCTAAATTACCAGTGTGATTATCGATTTGAGAAAACGAAAAATAGGATTGTTTATACTATTTCAATTTATCAAAGAGAACGCTCACCACCAATACTAAATAATATTTAAAAGAACCGCGAGAATATCCTCGCTGCTTATTATACATTATGGGCAATTTTACATCTACCTAGGTTGAATACGATTGGTATGTCAAACTCAACATTTATGCAGCGTTGCTTATCTTTTTCATGGGTTTGACTTCCAAATTTGCGGGACTGGATGCCAAGTTGAGGGATCGGGCGGGGCTGCAAGTTGAGGGGGGGGAAGGGGGGGGAGCCCTCCCAACTGAAGATGATCCTACACTCCTGCCCTCGCCTCCCCTCCCCGGCGTTTCGCGCACCGCTTTATCGCTCCTCTGCGGCCTGGAGTCCTGGTGGCGGCGGACCGCCACCCAGGTACGCTGCGTCGGCAGGCGCGCCACGAACTGCGTGACGTCACAGCCGAGTGGCAGCCGTCGCTTGGACCAATGGAACGCGGATTAGCCCAACGACACGCGCCGCCGCATGACGAGCACGGCAGGTGTGGCGCACGTGCAGCGCCGGCCGGCTGTGCTGGTGTGCATCACGGACGCTGATCTGCACGTCTCGGGACGATGTCCAGCGACAACGTGACGGGAGACGCGAAGGAAATGTCTCTCATCTTCTCTTCATCCGCCCTCAATCATCTGCTCTTCGAAACATCCTCTCTATCACTACTCTACGGGACCTCTGGACCAAACCACTGGAAATTGCCGAGCTCTTGATGGAAGCGAGGCTCTGACGCGTCACAGTCTGGGGCTGCCTGACTGACTGACGGGAGATGCCATGAGTGACGTCATCGTTACGTCATCATGGGGCGGCCCAGCGGTGATGGGCGCTGGCGGAGTTTTGCAGATAGGGGCGGAGACACAGCTGTGCAAGCACTAATTAACTCGGCACTCGTCGGAATGTCAAACAGTAGTTCACGTTACATGCGTGAGTAATGGGGGGGGGGGGGGGGTCAACTGAACACTGTCGAGGAACTCGAGCCCTTGCAAAGGGATTTGTACCTCTGCCTGCGCTTGCAGGATAAGTGTCGTCGCCAAGATATGTTGACATGTCCTGCACGGAGAATTGGAAGCCGGTGTTAATGGCGAGCTCGGCTGTTATCGTGTTCACCTTGCTACCGTGCCGACATTTTCGCTGAGCTCTCGGTATATGTTCAATTGTTGGCTTCTCATGCAATAGCTAAAGTGGAGCATATATGCCCTTGGATTTGAAGTATCACTTCGCGTATTTGAAGCAGCCTTCGCGTATTTGAAGCATCACTTACATCGGTGTTCTCGTGGAAGTGGTGCTGATCGCCGACAACAGAGAAGTAACGACATGCGATTTTTATTGAAAACAGTTGGCTGGTTATTTTTTAGTCTTCAGCTGCATCCACCAGGGTCCAGTTTCATGAAAATCCAAGGCATTTCAAACCAAGGACATGCACATCTAAGAATCTTAAATAAGCAGCTTCATGAAATTCGAGAATGCTTAGCTTGAAATATCCTACTTTTGCGAAAGATCTTAGATCTTGCACACAGATGTTGCAATTATGCATATTTATGAAATAATGGGAGTACAAATCATTTCTGATGTAGGTACATACATGGCGCATGCAGATAATATATACTAATGGGCATGTTAAAAAATACATTAGAACACAATAGGTATTCGACATGCAATATCTAAGTAAGAAACAAGGTCACAGCCTGATCGATAGGTTCCTCCATCCGTTCCTCCCTATTCACACCGATAGGTGTGTCGCACCCGCGACGACCATGCTATGAGGCTTGGACACTGTAAGACGGCTTACATTTTTCAACACGGCACTTCATGCGATCGCGATGCGGCCCGACCCGCGAGACATCCAGCCGCCGCGACCGGAAACTCGCGCCGCCGGGAGAAAACTTGTGAAAGGCAAGCACAAACACAAAGCCTACTTGTCGCAGAAACGCGCACACCCTAATGCCAACAGCAGCCACTCTTAGTGCGGCTGGCAAAGCAAGCAAATACATCCGGCCCGGTCACAGAGTATCAGTCTGACCCAGTAGCCGAGAAGCAGCCATCTCTCTGGACAGCTGAAACCACCAACCGCCAATCAGCGGTCAGTAGCCACCAGTCACCAGTCACCAGCGTCACCAGCCGGCACCATCAGCCACTAGCCAGGCCACGGGACAGAAAGAAAGACGGCGTACGTTGCCTGGCGCCTGGGGACCGGCCGCTCCCTGGGGCGGCGCCATTTATAAGCGCCACCCCGGGGGAGTCGGGACACGCACACCGCCCAAGAGGGCAGTCTGAGGCACACCACTCAGGAGACGACTGGAGGCCACACCACCCGGGAGCCGCTGACAGACCAGGCAAGGGAAAGAGGAGTCGACACACCACTCGGAAGATGGAGTCGAGAACTCTTGAAGTGCAGTGACTGTGAACAATGATGAGCTAAGCTGTGAATTTCGCTCGCGTGTGGGTCGACTGGGCCACCCATGCCATACAGCGGAAACGAAGCTGACAGCGCGAAATGTGAGTGAATCAGGCCAGGGAGTGGCGATGTACCCTTCACCCATCATGCCCACCATGTGACCCGTCCACCACCGGCTTTGTGTACATGATGGCCCCAACCAGCGGAGATATTGGTTGCTGTTAGCCCCGGGAAGGGTAAAGGGGAGGAGCGAATTGTGGCAAGCAGGGGTATTGTGGAGCATGGTTATTAAGGATTAATGGATGGAATTAATGGATGAATGGTGTGTATGATGCATGAATGTTTGTGGTTTAGAAAGACATGGTGGAAATTAATACATATACACGCACGCGAATTACTCAGGAGAGTTTAGGTGACGGGAGAACCATTTGGTTCCGGAAAGACGTTAATGAAGAGGCAGATCTTCTGGCTCACCACATGCTAAATAACCCCATTCTTTCCATGGGGAATTACAGGGATTCCATGGGGATATTTGCTGGGGTCCCACGCCACTCAGCGGATAAGATGTGCAACCGGTCAAGGTGGGAATACCCCCGGTCTCTCTTCCCCATTGTCGCTCTGTCTTTCTGTTTCTCTCTCTCTCTCTCTCTCTCTCTCTCTCTCTCTCTCTCTCTCTCTCTCTCTCTCTCTCTCTCTCTCTTCTCTCTCTCTCTCTCTCTCTCTCTCTCTCTCTTTTTTTTTCTCTCTCTCTCTCTCTCTCTCTCTCTCTCTCTCTCTCTCTCTCTCTCTCTCTCTCTCTCTCTCTCTCTCTCTCTCTCTCTCTCTCTGTCTCTGTCTCTGTCTCTGTCTCTGTCTCTGTCTCTGTCTCTGTCTCTGTCTCTGTCTCTCTCTCTCTCTGTCTCTGTCTCTGTCTCTGTCTCTGTCTCTGTCTCTGTCTCTGTCTCTGTCTCTGTCTCTGTCTCCGTCTCTGTCTCTCTCTCTGTCTCCGTCTCCGTCTCCGTCTCCTATCTCTCTTCTCTCTCTCTCTATTCTCTTCTCTATCTCTCTTCTCTCTATCTATCTTATCTCTTCTCTATCTCCTTCTCTTTCTTATTCTATTTCTTTCTCTCTATCTCTCGTCTCTGTCTCTGTCTCTGTCTCTGTCTCTGTCTCTGTCTCTGTCTCTGTCTCTGTCTCTGTCTCTGCATCTGTCTCTGTCTCTGTCTCTGTCTCTATATCTCTCCCTCTCTCTCTATTTCTCTCTCTCTCTCCCTCTCTCTCACTCACTCTCTCTCTCTCCCTCTCGCTCGGTCTCTAATCAAACGCCAAACACCTGTCTCCCATGAAACATGCCACCCGGCCGAAGGCGCGGAGTCGAGGGTTCATAACCTTTGGGAAGGGATACGACAATAAACGCTAGCCTGGATAAACTCGTTAATTCTCCCCGGGCACTGGGTCACTAACCCATAGCACCACGTGTCTACGAGACTTCCTCCTGCTTTAAATGGTACCGGGTAATAGTACCGCGCAACTGAACTCAGGAAGTTGATTAGTATATGGAACCGGGGATGACATTTCACCCTGAAAGAAAATGGACTTGAGACTCAATATAATTATAGAGGACCTTGTGGTCCGTTGTGTGCGTTTTATGTCAGGCCGAGATAGGCCTGAGACTTTTAAGCGAGCAAGAAGAAAACTATGACTTTAAACAATCCCCTTGACCCGATACGAGGTTACTCACATGTGGCTGGACGGAATACAAACATTGCAATTTAAACATGTAATGTCGGTGACGCCGGTTGACTTGGCTTGATCTCGGACACTGCATCCCTTTAAGTGTTGCTACCGGACGGTTGTTCAAAAAGAGTTGAAGATATGTCACGTGGATAAAATATACCCAGCAATTCGTGAATTCTCCAGCTAGCATAAAAGAAACCCCGGCATTTTAGGTGTGAAATCTCCAAATCTTTGTATGTGTCAAGAGTATGCAAATTTGAATAGCATTGGGATGCGTCAAAATGCAGTCGGAAATCGTGTACGTTGTGGACAGATTTGCGTCGATTGGCATGCGTATGCGCGGGCGATGACGTCCCTGTGGAATATTCAGACGTAACCTCATGACTATACCCATGCGGAAAGCCTTTGAGCTGTTAGATTCAATGAAGGCACTCGTGCGCTCAAACGGAAACCCCCAGGCACGCCGTGGATTGATCCAGGCTGGCCTTCATGATAGACCAGGAAGCAAGGGTGAATCGATGATTAAATAAACCAACGTTACACTCTCTATTACGGCTCGGCTAAGGCAAATTGGTCCATAACATCTAAGTACAGATAAGTAAATTAGGATCTTCCCCCTTCCTGCCCACTCTCCATGTAACCCACTACAAAGGAAGTTCATCGCCACACGTAATATGACGCTTAATCTGCTGTCAAAAACGATTGCGTGCACGAATGAGCTACTACATGTGAAATATTTCCCGCTGGAAGCACTAGCTGAACGTGAATATTGTTGGCGAAAATCTCGCAACTGCTGAGGATCGAAGGCCGTCCAGAAGGTGAAATTTCGTACATTGTCTGTACTTGTGCTCAATACGTTGCCAAACGTGAGCGATAGCGGCGTAAAATCGACTTCATTTTGAAGAGATATACAGTGGCGAACATTTTTGCGTGAGGTCTGGCGTGAGTCACTACAATAATAAGGCTAGGGGAACCCAGAAAGTAATCAGATGTCATACTATATGCTAAATTCCCAGGCAAAAGTCACTAACATACTTCTCCTTACTTGAAAAAGGGAAACCGCCCGCGCTTCAGACCTTGTGATGCGAAATATTGTTCCCCCACTAGGACGATTGTCAGTGCAATTCTTCCGATACCGTCTGGGGATACCCGCATAATGGTTCATGCAGCACAATTCAGCCGCATGCTAAATCAATGTGTCCCTTATGGGAGCGCTGATCTCCGCCGATCACAAATGATTCATGCGTAAGCAAAACCGGGCCACTACGATCTATTAACGAAAAAATTGTAGCTCTACCCGTTCGGAACAACGACGCACACGCGAAACACATGGACTCGCTAAGTTATTCTCGCACAGATTTACCAAAATTAAGTGAAACCTGCATATCTATCTCCAAGTGCCTGCGCTAAACTTTAACCGTCTGGACTGCTGTGTTAAAAGTTTGGCCGATTGTCCGTGTTCGAACTTTCGATACGCACGTTGCATAGCTTAATGACACTCAGGATCATAGGAGGATGCCTCTAACTAATCCAGTGCCTCCCCATGTCCTGAACCCGTCCGTACGGATTGTTCATGAAATGCTGAATGGCGGAAACGAACATTTGGCGGCAGAAAACAAACATATGCCCATGAAGAAGAGAAGTTCAGGCCTTTGTACGCTCTTTGTCAATGCTTAACTTCGTTCATCCTTAAAATTATCGTACGCGAGAAGTTGCATTCCATCACGTGACGTCCGTTTGCTCGGTGCATTAAGCCTAGAAGCAAGTTGGCAAAACAGCCGTTCTTTTGCATACAGAGAGGTAAACAAGCCGCAATACGATTCGCTTGAGTCTGGATCTATGTTGATGCAGAACATGAATCACACGAAAAGGAAAGAGTTACTCCAGGTGTATAACTTATAAATTTTTTGATAATTCGCTAAACATTGATGGGTACATGTGAACTCATTTTCACGGCAAACATGTTCATTGAACATTACCAGGCTTCCACGATGGGGCAAACAACGCTTACCGTGCAATCCCTGGAAACTTGCTCTCAGGCTTTATACCGGTCAGTACTGTTTTGCCCGTGAATGCTGAGGGTCGGGTAAACATTCGGAGGTGTAAAACCCCAAGTTGGTGCCGTTAAGGAACGGCCAGTGCGCTGACCATTACGTCGCCAAACGTACTAGGTGCGATTATGGATTAGACAGTGGAGAAATTCCGGGTTCGTCCATTACTAAATGTAAAGCCAGCCTGCAAGACATGACAGGAGGAATCCGATTTCCGACTGTGACGAATAACATGAGACGAGTTACGCATTTTAGCGAGGAGACGGTTTGCAAGCCGGCCTTCCACGGGCGATAAATTTCATGGGCCCAAACGTGAGCTAGGAATAGCCTCCGCCCACCTCTCTTCGGAGGAGACGGAGGATGGCTGATAGAAGACGGGAAATGACCAAACACTGTCGGTTGAACCCCTGGGAAAGGGTGTCGGAAAGACTGGACATTTCACAGGGCAGTTGGATAACCTGAGTAATTCTGGGCCGCAAATCCCTCCAGCCTGGCGATCACAGAGCGCGGAAGGGCATGCCGATGGTGGTAAAACCTGACGGGGTCGATGGGTAAGCTCGCAGGTAGCAGCGCCAAATTTTGGTTCGGGATGAAACGCTGCGCGTACAGTTTAGGTAGCATGGCCAAATACGGCCAGGTTGGTTTTGCCTTCCCCGTCTCAGTTATTCCAGAAGGTCTGGGCCTCTTGATTTTATCACAGGCAGGGAAGATGAAGTTTGGTGTTCCGCAAGACCCCAAGGATAGGACAGACAGGGGATTTTGTGGGTCTCCATATATGACCCCGGGCAGGATAGATTAGAAAGACGATTGGGGGACCATCCAGACCGATTTGTTGTCCAGGACCACCTGTGGGAGTGGCTGCCGATCGCAAGTTCCAGCGTACAAGTCCTGGCAGGGCGTCGACTAATTTAAGGTTAGGTAGGCCGGCCATTATTACCCAAGCCCAGACATGAGACCCAATCAGAAACCAACGGAATGTCGCAGCCCAGTGTTATCGAGCCTTGAAGGCAGTAACGGAAATAGTAGTCTATCATACACAACCAACAGTTTCGCGTCAGCCGGTCACAGTTGTGGACCTAAGCACGGGTAATTAACAATTAACTTTGGGCTAGGAAGCCCTAAGCAACGGTCTGAGAGTGTAAGACTCGCTGAATGGGCACGCACCACTGGAATGGAAAATATCGGGCCAACACGCTTTAGTAGAGAGCGAATGTTCGGAATTGGAGATGGAAATGAATGGATTACGTCAGAGCGTGCATGATATAGCTACGGGTAGCTAAGAACCAGTGGAAGCTGTTGGAACACGGCGTACGTATCTAGATGTCAGAATCCATCGTTGCCAAAAGTTGACCCAGGATAATTACCTAAGCCTTCAATTTGCAAGTCCGGTGACCCGTGGGGCATTGCTGGTGGAGGACATGGAGGGAAATAAGAGGGATTCCAGTACATAAGAGTGCCCCGAAGCTGGACGAGGGCCGGTGACGGACACATTTTCAACTCCAATGTCCACCCATTACTCTTATGAACCCCCACCCCAGTCTCTCCAACCACGCGGTTCCTCTACCCTTCCCTAGCACCACGATCAAGCTAGGTTCACTCACGAATGGAAGTAGTGACATTGAGAAACTTGGCCTCGCTATATAAATTTGTGTCAGGATGGACGAGTTACGGGGCTCCGGCAAGATGACTATACGATGAGATGATGATATGACATATGATGACAGCTCATACGACAGAGTGGATTCGCGGGCCACCGCTCGCTGTGGACCGCACCGGCTGGGGAGCCGGCCCACCGGAAACGGGGTCGGCACGGGTCGGAGAAAACCCGCCCAGCACTCGTGAGTCTACCAAACAATGGCCGCAGGGCGGCGGCTCAATGGCTAAAACATCTGGCTCAATGGCTGGCCGTATTACGTGTTCGACGTCACCACCACCGAAATCGAGCAAGACAGACCCATCAAACCACTCCAAGACCACTTTGACCAGCGAGAGAAGACGACCCCAAAACCACTCCAAGACCACTCCGACAAGCGACTCTGAGACAACCCCCAATAACCCCCTACCATTTCCCCCTTCCAGACATAACCAGACAACCCTACCAACCAACCAACCCCCTACCACTTCCAACTTCACCCTTTCAGACTTAACCAGACACTCCCTACCAGACCCCCCTCACCAGAAAAACACCTAACCAGACAAAACCCTAACTAAACAACCTCCTACCACTTCTTCCCCTTCCAGACATAACCAGACAATTCCCCCAATACCAGACATCTGTCCCCCATACAAGACCCCCTTTCAGACCGACCCCGCCCCGTCCTCGCCGCCCCACAACACCGCGTTGCATTTTAGATTGGAATGTGGGCGGGTGGTATATGTGTTTTTTTTAGAACGATTTTATCCATGCAGCGCCATATGCGTAACACTAATTTTGACGAGGTGTGGGGAGCAGGGGAGGATTGATGAACTTGCATGGGATGTCACTCGTTTGCAGGGGACGGGGGGTGGGGTGGGGGGCGGCACTGTGAACGTTCCTGAAAAATTCGGGGAAAGTCTTCGGCGGAAAATTCATTGAGCAGGGGGTGGGGGTGGGTGGGAGGCACTGGAGCACACAGCATACAGCATGAGTGCAAAAGGCACACTTCAGCCTTTTGGTCTGAAGAGAAGGGACACCTCGATTTATCTGAGGGGGGCCTTTGGCTGAAAAATTTACCAAGCGAGGGGCGGGAAGGTACGCACTCGAGAGTTTCTATTCGAGCTTCTTTTCCTGGCTAGATAGGCGCTACTTTCCAGGAAGGGGGCATGCCCCGTGTCTCCTCTCTGTATTTGTCTCTAGAGTGGGGCGTCTTCCTGTCTCGCGCCGCAATGACGCCCATGGTATGATTAAGCGTAGTTGAAAATATGTACCTACATGCATTTTTGCCGTAATGTAAGAGTCAAATATACGCTTCATCGTCGATTTTCTCCAATTCTTCATCTTCCGCCTGGCGGTGGAGGATTTATACGGAAATTTGTATAATAAATTATTTAAATTTAGTTTATCGGTTTGAAAACTCAGGCGTCAGCTGATTGTGGCCTTGGGCGTCAGCTGACTGTGGCCTTGGGCGTCAGCTGACTGTGGCCTTGGGCGTCAGCTGTGCGGGGATGGCGTTCGGTGCCGGGTCGGTGCGGGTGCGCTTCGTGGTTGCTTTGCGAGTGATTTGAAGTTGCTGTTGTCAATTTTAGCATAAGTGTAGAAATTAGAAATACCTAAGAATGGGCTATGTCGGGAAAACACTACGCCGAAGACGTCTGGGAAGGAGACTGCTGCTTGACTGGAAATTCTCTCCGATGGCGTCCCAGGTGAGTGGCGATAAGCGCATCACACACTTGGCGTACTACCTGGCCAGAGTTTTCAAATTCTTGCAGTTCAGTGCAAATTGACACTTGACATAGCTTCTTCTTGCATCGCTTCCGACATCTTTGCTACATCGTTATGCCAGCCAGCTACTTGTCAATTGTGTGCTTGTTTGTTTTATTGTTTATTGGGTGATTCTCGACGCACTTTATGCACGATCACTGCTGGTGGTGGTGCACCATTATGCACGATCATAATGGTGCCGCCCACACTGTTTCGCCGGTATGCCGAGGGATTGGGAAATGTCCGGAGTGGTGCGAGTGTTGAACCCCGGACCTTTGGTACCCAGAGCTGAGCACCTTAACCACTCGACCATTCCCGCCCCTGTCAATTGTGTGCAAGTGAGAGGGTAGGATTATGCAGCCTCTCACATAACACGCACAGGAGGAGGAGGGGATGTTTCGGCCCCATGCCCCTAAGATTTCGTAAACTGCTGAAGCTGTAGGCACACAAGTTGTAGGGTAGATTACGAATGTAATGAACTCGTTTCAGTACAAATATCATGACCCTGGGCATTGAAGGTCAAATGAGGTCGTGACCAGCTGCCTCACCGCACCGCCGCTCCACCGTACCGACGAACCCTTTGTGACCTTGAACGCTCGCCGGCCGTCGCCCGGTTGGTCGATTTCCCCCCCCCCCCCCCCCCCCAATTCCTATGTTTACTAGCGGGTTTTTATTTTGAGTTACATAGGGTGCGCATATCGATTTTTATCAATGTCACAACATTGCATTACAATATCGCCGCCCGTTTATGAGATAATGTAAAAAACAGACAAGTGGTGGAATTTCCCCCCCCACTTTTGTATGCGTGTGTAACCACTGGCGGATCCAAGGGAGGGGCCATTCGGCTATGCCCCCCAAGCGCTTCAAGGGGGCCATAGTATCTTTGGCCCCCAAACCAACGAAAGTAAACTGAATTAAAATGCAGTAACCTTTGCTGAGGTTAAAAATAGCGTTCTGGGTGAAATAATCTCCAATTTTACAGGTATTTTTTAATAATTTTTTGGAAGCATAATATGGTAGCATAGTAGATTCTGACATATCGAGGGTTATATGCTGTTGAAGTTCTGCTTACAGCAAGAGATGACGAAGTCAGCAGTTTCATTATTCCTTCGTCAGATAGGTTCATGAAGTTTGTTTAGCCAGTAACGGGCAAGTGGACCCAGTGTGCCAGATTTCGAAAGCGGAATTTGAACAGGATGTTTTGTGCCAGTGACCAGTTGAGCTCAGTTGAGCAGCATGTTTCGTATGTTGGTGTTGAGGTTGCTAAGATGAACAGACAGGCTGCATTGACTGATTTTTTCAAGAAGAATAGCAAGAGGAGGTATGTATTTACACTGGCGGATCCAGGGAGGGGCCATTCCGGCCATGGCCCCCCGAAGCGCTTAAAAGGGGGGCCATGGTGTCTTTTGGTCCCCCCGAAACCAACAGAAGTCAACTAAATTAAAATGCAGTAACCTTTGCCGAGGTTAAAAAGTAGCGTCTGGATGAAAGGAGCTCCAATTTTAAATAAATAAAACAATTGTTTGGAAGCCAGTGCGGTAGCATAGAAGATTCTAACACACATCGAGGGTTCCATGCTCTAAGTTCTGCTTACAGCAAGAGTTGACAAAATCGGATCCGCCAGTGTGTACACGTGCATGAACGTTGACGTGGTACAAGACGTTGAACGAGAACGTGAACGTTTTGGTAAGCAAGAACACAAATCCGGTAACTTAGAAACGGTGGAGGTAGGCTGGGGCCCCTACACAGGAAACTATGTTGTCAATTATTATTTTTTTCTTCAGATGGGCCCCTTTGCCAAATAGTGGTCGAAATCCGGTGCTTTTAACCAAAAATAGCGGGAGATGGGGCACCCTCCAACTCCGTTCGACTCCTCCCCTGATGTAATTCCTAGGTACGCCACTTGGGGAGGGGGAGGGGAGGGGCTGACGCCGAAAACCGAAAGTTGACCCCCCCCCCCAAACCGGTGGGCTAGATCCGCCAGTGTGTGTAACAGCCACACCTAATGACTACATCAATCCTGTAGCACTTTGCCCCCCCAATAATCTTCATCAAACAACACCTATGGGTGTGCTATATCGGAGAATGAAGACCAAGTCAGCTATTTGATGTCCAGACGGCCCAATGCTTTTCTCTCTTGTTCAAGCACAGGTGCACTTTTGAATAATGTTGCATGTAATACGGCTAAAGAATTTAGGAAGTTGAACAAATTCATTGCTAGGAAAACGGTAATAAGCGATGTTGAGTCGATGCCAGGGATATTGTTTTAAGTGCTTAAGGAGGGGAAAGTGCCCGTCCCCCAATAATTTCACCTTTTAGCACATGGACTGTGGACTGTGCTCCCAAATATATTTGGGACCGCCCATTTCCTTCATATATCCTCACCACCACAATAATTGTCAGAAATCAACGCTCGTGGTCAGGAGCGGACACAAGGGGTGGTACTGGGGACATCTACCCCTACCCCAACCCCCACCCACCACGGGAAAGTGGCGCCACTCCGGCCGGGAAAAGGCGCCCCCTCAAACCTGTCAGCTAGAGGCCCCCCTGAGAGGAAAAAGGCGCCCCTTGGAACGAAGCGCGTCCCTCCGGGAAGGTAAGAGTGCACCATTCCCCTTGGAATTTTTCAACCAGAGGCACCCTACGAGAGCAAAGGTGTCCGTTCTGATGGCTCGAGTGCTCCCCCTCGATTTTTTTCCAGCCAGAGGCGCTCCTCGGAGCAAAGGCGCCCTCCAGGTACTTTCGAAGTGGCGGCCCTCCGTACATATAACCCCCATGCCAATTCCTGGACCCGCCCCTGCCCGTGGTCGATGGAACTTCAGTATTACAACCGAATGCATCATCTCAAAATTTTAATTTTAATTTAAAAAAAAAACAACCAACTAAGACATGCATATAGGAGCTCGTACTAAGCACCATACTATGGTTTGTAAGTACTATATTGCAACACAATGCATGATCTGAAAATGTTAATTTGAATGAAAAATGAAACCAGCGCTATGAAATTGAGTATAGGATCTCATTCTCAACACCTTACAACGCTTCTCGCTCGCGAAAACAGGAGAAATTTGAACATGCATTAGTCGCTTTGCACCGAATAAGCTGAAATTTTCTACTAATTTTCGGTCTGACAGACGGGATGGATCCAGCTGTGCATTCTAGATGTGATGGATTTTAGGCGCCAATAGGTTTTCACTGAAAATGAATGGCAAACATAAACATAAAACATAAACATATAGATACATAGAAATGATTGAAGAAGATCAGTATGAAAATGCACATATTTTCCGATCATACTTAGCATACCTCGTCCCAATCCATCAGTCAAAGCATACGCGAACTACCGAAACACAAATACACAAAGATATTGATCAGGCTCAGTGGAGTTTCATGGTCACATTTATTTGCACGTCAAGAACTTGGTGCTGTCATGTTGCACTAGCGGTGTCGATTAACATCATTTGAGTCAGGCGCTTACCATCGTTCGAACACAATTTAAATATTTAGGTGATTGTGACTAACATGATCTATCGCTACCTCAAATTCGGATGCATTTGAAGGGAAAGCCAGTGTTCATGATTCTTCGGACAAAACCACAGCTATTTCCATATACGCGGCTAATCCATGTCAATGTAGGCTCAGCGACCTTCACTAAGCACACCCAGCAGGAGGACGTTCGTAGCGTCTGAATTATGGGCAGTATCAGGTCAGTGAGGGCAGTGATTGATAACTTGTCCAATTGTCCGCCTTGCTTTGAAGTCTTTTCCCGCACAAAATACATAATTTTTTCCAGAGAAAATATGTGTCATGTTGCATTGCGTGTTGAGGGAGCATGTTTGCTTTAATCACGCACGTTTAGTTACATGAAATGTGCATATAATGATAATGCTAAAGGAAATGAAATAAAACGAACTTAGGATGAGGTATTTATTGCATGAAACACGAGAAAATCATCTGGCAAAAGGCTGCTCGTCGCGCGCTTCTGTGCCTCTTCAGAGCCACACAGTCTGCTCGCTCACCAGTAGGCTGTGCTACCGTCGCTTGCTTCTGTGCCTCTTCAGAGCCACACAGTCTGCTCGCTCACCAGTAGGCTGTGCTAGTCGATAGCACCTCCTATTCGCGGCAAGCGTCACAAGTGAAGCTGACCTGGCTTGAAGCGACGTCGATACTTGGGGCGAAATCCCGCTAATCTTCGCGCACTCCACCAGGGGCTCTGCCAAGGGATTTGATATTGGATGGGGGTGGGGCAAAAGTGCCCAGACGCTGGCTGGGGTTCAGCCAGCTAATTTATCATTGGTGGTCCCGAATTATTGGGGAGGGGGGGGGGGGGTCCACTCTCCGTGGCGAAGCCACTGCATTCCACATTGCATTCAATCCCGCGACCGCGAATACCTCGTGCAAAAGTAAGCACAGATAACTGTCCTTGCTCCCACCAGGTTCCTTTTCAGTCTGAATAACACGCTGTTCCGTTGTGCTTCTTCAAGCCCATTTCTGTGATCTCGTGATTTAGCGCGATAAGCTACCCTTAAAAACATTTTGATAATTTGCATGTATAGTAGTCGCCTTTTAGTCTTCAAGGCGTCTATCTTGTGTGAACCTTCCAGCCGTTTCAAATCCTGTCAGGTCTCGGATGTTCGTGAACTGGCTTGATATCAACTTGTAATTTGGAACACAATCAGACGACCCTATGGGCCACCACATAATTTGCAGGTTTTGAACTAAAAATAATCAGAGAACAAGAAATTTGAAACAAACAAAATGTCATCAAGGTGCAGTTTGGTTTCAGGTCGGATCATGAAGTCACAAATCAGTAATTCCCGGTTTTTTTTTTTCATGATCAAATACCTATCCAATCATATTCGACTTTTACCGATGTCCATTTCCGTGCATTCTTTAGGAATTTGAAAGTGGGTACAAAATTCACGCTTTAAGGAAAACGTGGCCTAACTTGCATCTGTCATTGCTCCGTGATTTCGCCCAATCTGACTTAGTAGTTTCCGATGCAAGGTGTGTTAGTCAATCTTCCGAAGGTATACCATGTCTTGAATGGATATTTCAAACTGTTCGAGAGTTATCTTGAAAAAACCACAGGGGCAGACAAAATCCATCTCTCTCGGGCTGTTCTAAGGTATGCAAAAGGTGTGCGCGCCAGAAGTGCAAGTGGGCGGTTTCAAAACACCCATTGCTTTAAAAGCGCACACATGATCCAGCACATCCAGCACTCTTCCAGATGGCGCACGCGTTCTGAGTAGTCTACGGCCTTGTCCACGTGTCCACACGGACTTTCAGACTGGTCATGACAATCCCCGGGTGAAATTACATGTATCGCGCAGGCGTACACACCTATAGAGAAGCTCACAAAAACTAACCCATTTTGGTTGACAATAATTCATAAACAAATCCAGTGATCGACGTGATTCGAAGATGAAAATGTGCAAATTTGTGTAATGGATGTTTAATCACTGAACATTGAAGCTACATTGGACCATCTTTGCGCCGTCTAGAGACAATGCAGACAATGCAGACAATGCAGTATTGTTTGGACGATTTTTCCGTTGACAAATCTGAACGTACATGCACAAAACAAATCATAGATTACAATATGCAGAAGATGCACCACGGAGGCCACCTCATCGGATGTGAAATTCGATAGTCGACCGATCTATTCTCGGTGTCTGCTTTTAACGATATTTATGTGCCCTCAGCAACAGATTTAGTTCTTGGTGTGCCGGTCTAGGCCGTTTGAGTTGTAGGAGCCACTTACACCAGCAATTAATTAGTATAATCCAGGCGTCACCGCCCGAGGTCCTTTGTAGTCCATGCCGAAACCACATCGATAGCAATGGACGGCGTGTGCTCCGATTTGCTTTAAGCCCGGCGTCCCGGCGACATGGGCGCGTTCCCACGTGACCTCCGTTTGAGAGGCACCTCTCAGCGCCTGAATCTGACAAGCCGGGCATATATAGATCGTTGGGGTGAGTTTATGGGATGAGATGCAGCGGAAATGTGGAACGCGAATGCGCCCATGCAGTGGCCGGATTTGATTTCGCAAATATTTGATAAATTGTGGCCGGAGTTTGGAATTGTCTGATGTGCTAGCTGCGCGCCACCGTGCAGCGACCACCGCGCCGTTTCTGTCTCCGTACAGATCACGGCGCCGGATTCCGTGTATGGCCGTCAGCTGCTGGCATCGGAGAAACTGTTGCCGATGAGAACAATCGTTGAGAACGGACATTGAGTTATTGGACAAATCTCGAGTGTTATGTGCAGCGTATTGATGCAGGTATGACTGTCATCGGATAATTCTTGTCGGGGCTAGTGTTCACTAAATGTTTCTGCTATTTTGATTCATTTGTGCCAAATTTCGGATAAAATTTGTCGCTTTCTGGACCTGTCCGAGAACTACACTTACCATGTCATTTGTGCCGATGTTCCGCAGAAGGTTTTTCGAAATTTCCGTGGCTTCTCTCGTGGACAAAAGTGGAGATCAATTTGGAAGGTTTCTTTCGGGGAGTCCGTACGACTCGCTGATCATGTTTCTGGAAAGGTTACTATTTAACACACAGAGGGTTTTCTGAATGTTTGTCATCACTACATCCATGGGTGTTGATTTCTGAAAATTATTGGTGGGAGATTCAAAATACATGAAGGCAATGAGCAGCCCCAAATGGATTGGGGGCACAATCCACAGGGTCCCATGTTAAAAGTAGAAATTATTGGGGTTGGGGGGAATCCAACGCTGAGGAGGCATTTACCTCTTCAAAAGTATATAAAACAACACCCCTGCCTACATCTGTAGCACTGGCACGGCGCTGTGAGTTCTGTTCGTCACCGAAGGACAGCTTCAAACAAAAATTCAGATGCAAGCCAATTTGTTACGCGAAAGAACTGTCGACACCATGAAGTAGGCCACGAAAACCGCACTTACCCGAGCGAACAGAAGCTCAAGAGCTAGGTAAACAAAACGTCACACAAAATACACCAGACGTGTTCGACGAAAGACAACATGATAAACGTCAACATCGCATCCTTCTTCTGACATCAACATACATTGTACAGAGAAACTAGTGCGAAACCAAATCTGACACATCAGTATGCGAACCATCAGCTGGAAGAACAAACAAGGATTTCACTTGCGCTTCTCGTGCGACACTGCGTTGGCGCAGTGCACGGAGCACGCGCTCAGCTCGCGCGGGCTCACAACTGGCGCATCGGAGACAAACCACGGCGACCAGTGCCGGCCTGAGACAGTCCGTGGACACCTGTTGTTCGCCGCACGGCGCCGGTTTTGTCCCGCCGACCGCAGACATGGAACGGCCGGTCGCACGGCCAGGTGAGCGACGAACGTGGCTCCCGACCGAGACAAGACGTCGCAGCTGGACATCGAAGCGTATAGCGGATCTCGCATCGTGAACGTTACAGAACACACTACATGCATAAGCATACACAAACAACTCGACACACTTAACTTGCACATATCAGCATCCAAGTCAAAATGCATCCTCTTCGGCCACTGCACACACACGGACGCACCACCATGAAATGTCGGTGACAACATTATGCCTTTTAGCCCGTCAGCAAGATGTTAAGGAATCACACTGGACAGCAGGCTACAGACCAGACAAAGCGTGCAGACTTGACATCCAAAACCCAACTCAAAAACGCATCAATATCATCAGGGCACTCTGTGCCACAGACTGGGGCGCGGGCAGACAAAAACCCATCACACTATGCAAATCCATCATTCGACCCACCGTGGAATAGGAATCAATATTTGTCTTGAAAACGTAGCTCAAACACACATAATTACCCGGAACTCTATCCAGCACAACGCCTTTGAATAGCAACAGGAACACGCAAACATCACCAACACTATCACAACATATATACAACAGCATAAGCACCATCACAGCACAGACGCACACACACGCACTACTCAGATCCCACTGCGATGCACAACTCATCGCCAATCACCCATGCACCGAAGCACTCGCACGACACTCCTCCCACACATACACTTCAAATTGTAGCTCGCAACAAATCAAGGCTAAAATTGTATTAGGTTGCAGAATACAACCACTGGCCGCATCACTTGTATCGCGTCCGCACGCTGCATGGCGAATTTTGGCTAGTAGCTCGTATCACCTTCAATCCTCTTCCATCAGCAGCACCAACTCATCTTCGCTGCACCACCACTTCATCTTTAACCTCTACAAGCTCGCTCCAAGCACCACTCATCTTCGCTGCACCGTCACTTCATCTTTAACCTCTGCAAGCTCGCCCCAAACACCATGCATCACTCCGAGATCAGCCCTGCTCTCCACATCACCATCGGTCCACAGACACACTGTGTGGACATCATTCACACAAGGAACAGCCGATGTCGCCACCTGGTGGCAGGCTGGAAACCCCCTCCCAAACCTCCATCCTCCCTGTTCGGAATGAAACAGGATGTGTCAGATGCACTTACCTCCGGACAAATAACTGAAGTGTTGTGTTGACGAATTACTTTTTGCCGAATACACACGTAGGAGAATGTTATAGCTGAGAATGTTATTCGACGACTGAGGATCGGGAGTGTATAAAGCCGAAAGATAAAAGGTGGGATGACAACTTGCTTACATTTTTTGTGGGGGAGGGGCGGGAAGTGGCATGTTAAATTAACAAATGTTAATTCATGCCTTATCTATTACACTGCCTTGTTTTGATCTCAGACAGGGCCAGGGAACGACCGGAAAATGTTGCTTGAAGTCGGATCAACCGAGCCAACATCAGTTCCACAGATTCCCGAAAACGTCCAGTTCCTGATGTAGGATGCATTATAATTCACGCGTGGCCATTTGGCAGCGATTTCGCAATCAACGGCCTGCACCGGGGAATCCGTAAATAAACGACGGTGCGTGCATACGAACGAGAGTTTATTTTCTCGGGCTTTGATCTACTCGCTGGTGGTGCAGAAATCCGCTGGTGGTGCTAAAGCTGGTGGTCCGGAAAACCGCCTGCACTTGTTGCCATTCTGGGTGGAAACAACAGTGGCCTGCGGCAACGTGTCTCTGGCGCATAGTGCACACACATATCCAAATGTCTGCGGTCACTTTTGCGGTCTGTGTGTGCAAGCACTGGTGCAAGCCGGCCCAGCGAAGCCAGGGCTTCACTGGACAGTGCAGTGCTGTTCCACAGGTGTGCCGTATTGTATTGTATTGTATTGACACGCATAGGGTGATCCACTATTGCAGTGGCTATTATGCCCCGAGTCATAGGGAAAGGAGCAAAAACAAAAACATGAAACTTACAGTCAAAAACATACATGCAAGCAGTCAAATACACACATACGTCAGTCTCACAATATTGCACTGGAGTAAAAACCTAGTCAAAAACATACATACAGAACAGTCAAATACATAGTGTGTCTAAGACGCGGGACAGTCAGGTTGCCGAGCCAGCAGGTGCCGCTTAACGGCGCGCGTAAAATGTTGTGGTGTCATTTCAGTAAGCTCAGCTGGGAGCCGGTTGTACATATCAGGCGCGCTGCACAAGAAGCGCCGCTTCCCAGTCTCAGTCTTTGAGCGAGGAACATGAAGCAGCTGGTCTTGCCGTGTGCTCCGCTCTCGGACTGAGCTGTTCTTCCTGAAGCCAGATGCAAGTGTTTCCGACTCGCCACGCGTCATGACCCTGTGTGCCAGGCTGAGTGTGCTGATGTTGGCAAGTTGTTGGGCAGTCGGCGGTCTGTGTGCCGAAATATTTCCCAGCGTCCGGGCTGCAGTTGCTCCAGTATCCGCTGAAACAATCGGGCTCCTCCCAAGACAACGTACCGTCATCAAGGTTTAGCTACGGTATATAGGTATATGTCCTTTTTATTTCTGTAGGTCGACACTTTTCAGGAGTTAGAGTTTGTGCGTCGAGGAGAACCACACGGCTCCCAACATTGTGCGGTGGGCAGCGTCGATCGCGAGCTACGGCCAGTCAGTGGGGTGCAGGGTCCTGGGGCCGGTCCATGGAGTGCAGGGTCCTGGGGCCGGTCCATTCGTCACGACGTCGACGGAACGTTTCGGCTGGCGTGCCAACAGCAGCTGGCAGGCAGATGTCACAGTTGACGACATTGACGTCCGCCACACCTGTCCCTTCACCGTTCCACATCGACATCCTGCCGGCGTCCCTTCAGCGTCCTGCAGCGTCTCTTCAACGTCCTGCCAGCGTCCTTTCAACGTCCTGCAGCGCTGCTTTAACATCCCCACCGTCTCTTAAGCGTCCCTTTAACGTTGATTCGGCGTCCCTCCATTAAGCTCTCCTTTAACGTTGATTCGGCGTCCCTCCATTAAGCGTTCCTGTACCGTTGATTCGGCGTCCCTCTATTAAGCGTTCCTCTAACGTTGATTCGGCGTCTCTCCAGTATCCCTCTGGCGACCCTTCAGCCTGCTTGCCCTTATCGTCCATCCAGCGTACCATCATCAGTCACCGTGCGGTGACGAGCTGGTGACGAGGATGACGCGGAAGCGCTCCGAGTCGCGCCGCCACTGTCCGCCAGCCTCGGCCGGGCTCACCGGCACAGCGCAGCGACACCGCACGCAGCGTCCGTCACAAAACAGCCACCCGCGCCAGCTGGCACTGCCGGCGCAGACCTGACGTCCCGTGACGTGACGTGACGTGACGTGACGTGACGTGACGGATCACACGAAGCTGGCCCCGTCAGCACGTGCAGCTGCCGGGCCGTCGACCTGCCGTCTGCAGCGGCGCCGGACAGGTGCCGACCGCGCCGTATTGAGATTAACCTGACCCGGCGGCGAGCACGACGGGTGCGAGACGTGAGCTTCATCATCCCCGCTCTCCAACCATCCCCTCCCCCCCCCCCATCCTGTCCAGCGGTCTGAGTCACCGCTGGAGTCCTGCCATCGCTTACTGCACGAGGCCGATTATTTACGGCCAAACGCGTGCGAGCACTTCTATTTAAGAGCGGCCGCATTCTGGGTAACTATGGTTGCTTGCACTCCTGTGCCGGCCTGATACGATAGTGGGATGATGCAACACACTGAGGACCGAATTGCCAATCGGAGGTGCGGCTGGTTATGATAACTGATCACAGTTGTATGATGATAGTGGTATGATGATAGTTGTGTGGTTCGCAGCGCTCGTGACGACAAAACGAATCGGCCGAGATTTGTGTTCTACTTCAACGCCCGAGATGAGAACTGGGGCGGCCCATGGCCTTCTATTCGGTGTGCCAGTGAATGATATAATGGCTGTCTTTTGACGAACGATAGCGTGTATGCCTACGTACATGGTTATTGATAAACCACACCGGTGTAAATCATGGTCGCCGAGGCTCCTAATGAGTGGGTGAGGTGGCCGTGGCTGACACATTGGGTCTTTAGGATAGCAGAGGTAATAATTTGCATGCATTGAAGAACAAGCGAGAATGCGTGGTTCTAATGCCGTGCACAGCATAGGGTAACAAACAGCCACAAACGTCGTGCTAGCACAAATAGGTTTGTACACCTCCACCCAGGGGCTCCGCCACGTCATTTTGGTTGGGGGCATAGCAAAGGCGATCTCAAAAGCCTGCGCACTGCGACGCAGGCTGGAAAGAAAAATATGGAAACTCCATTAACTTATTGTGTTTGCATTGCCACCGATGCGAGGACAGTTTTCATATATGACAGCCGTTTAAAAATATGAACAATAAGAAAGAACCATTTTAATAAAGAGAGTCCTTTTCATCCCAGGTTGTCTTTATGTCTCTTCTGCCTAGGTTATCCGTATGTCTTTTTCATCCTAGGTTGGATTTGTTGCCTGTGAGAGGGTAATTCTTGCTGCTGGACGCCCCCTGGCATATCGAGGTTCTCCCACCTATGCCCTCCAGCATTACATTTAAAAAATGAAGGCATAGATGAACTCGTTATGTTCACATGCATGTTCGTACCGCAGCACTTTTACAAGTGTGATTATATAAAATCGAGCTTTTGACGTGCGCGCCACGTGACTTCGGTTTAGATAACAATGCAATACGTAGCTATTCAAAACAATCGTTACTATTTGGTGCATTTTTTAATTTGGAGCTTTCGCGACGCACCAACTCACTCTAGGTTCTACCGGCAATTGTTCGCGTGGATTTGTAGCGGCGGCGAGAAGCGACAGGACGACACACAACCTTTCGGCTGAGACATCAGCGCTCTGCCCATACACTAGCCTCTCTCCTTTTCGTGTCGTTTTTCACTCGTATATTTCCAACACAGGATACAGTTGATGAAAAGGCGAGGTGACGTCACGGCACAACCTTGGTGAATATACCCGACGGGCCACATACGCCATGCACGGCCGCCCCGCTTCGCGGTAGTGCCTGCTCGGTGCAGCTGTGGTGCCTGCTCGGTGCAGTCGTGGTGCCCGCTCGGTGCAGCCGTGGTGCCTGCCCGGTGCAGCCATGGTGCCCGCTTGGTGTGGCAATGCCCACCCGGTGTGGCAGTGCTCGCTCGCTCAGGTGTGGAAGTGCCCGCTCGGTGTGGAAGTGCTCGCTTGGTGCGGCACTTGTGATTGTATGGCATAGATAGTCCGTCAAGCTTTCGGCCCATCTCGCTTCTGTTCCACTTTAAAAAAAGATTGTTTAACATTTTGTGCAGTCAACTCGCTGGGTACCTCTCACCAAACAACATTCTGTCTCCTCACCAATATGCCTACAGACCTAGCCACTGTACGGAGGACGCCGTGCTCGATGCGGTGCCCTTCGATGCTTCAACCGAATCAGCTTCAACACCGACAGAGGCGAACTTTCAACCATCATATCAGCGGGTTTTAGTAAAGCCTTTGACAGCATGGACCACGGTGTTCTTCAAAAACTCGGATGGTACGGCATCGACCCCACCTGGTTTCGCAGTTACCTGGACGGCTGGGGCAGATGGCGAGAGGAGGCTCGGAAAGCCGTCCCGTCACCCACGAAGTGTCCCCAGGGTTCCATAGCCTGCTTGCTCTCAGCTTCTTCACCAACGACCTTCTCTGTTTCTTTCCCGAACATCACCTCATCTCGTACGCTGACGACACCCAGCTGCTTGACCACGCCGTTCGGATCAGGAAAATCTGCAGAATCACAAAACCCGCTTAGAACACTCACTCGAAATTCTTCAGACATGGTTTCGGTCAAACTCACTCAAGATGAAACCTGACAAAACGGACTTCATTCTCATTGGCTTTCGGCAAAACAAAAAAGCTGTAGATTTCCAGTTTAAAATTTCAAATGTCAAACCATCACAGGCCGTCAAGCTGCTGGGTGTCTTCATAGATCCCATTCTCATCGCGGGGAGGGGCACACGTCACACAGGTCGCCCGGAGATTGCAACTGCCTGCTCCTCCATCTCCTCTACCGGCTCCATCACCACTTCACCAAGGACACTCAAACTGCTGACTCAACCCACGTCTTCCTGCATATCACGACGTTTCGGTCTGCGGAGGGGCATCCTAGGGTCAGCTACAGAGTAGAAAGGCGTATCAACTTCGTAGCTGGGATTGTCACGAGAACAGGTCGCTGGGAGCACGTCGGTCCGGCTTTGGAGTCCTGGGGTGGCGCAGAATGGAGCGCCTGGTGGAGAGGCGGGATGTCACCAAAGTATTTAAGGCGCTCCACAGCGGCTCGGGTTCTCAGGCTCTACGTGACATGTTTCGAGCCCCCTCCGAGGTGACGCGGCGCGTGACCCGATCGGGGCCAGCGCCCGTGAGCTGCCGAAACGCCGGCGAGCATGCACGGAGAGGAGTTTTTGTTTCCCGGCCGCTGTCTCTTGGAAGCAGTCTCCTCCGGCCGTCTCGGGCTGCCGCTCCATGTCAGTGTTTAAGTCGGCTGTGCAGGAGTGAAGTGATGGGTCTTGTGGATATAACTAATTGACCAGGTATTCTACCAGGTGTAACCCAGGTATGAATCGACCGGGTAATCTCCGTGGTCGGATCCTTGCACAAGTCATCACAAAAAGAGGAATATAAGCTGCAGTACCAAATGTCACGAAAAGGGCGGATTGTCATCAAACAACTAAACTATGCAACACAATGACAATTTGACCCGTGGAGTACCAACCTCACCACTACGTAACCAGCACCATTTGATTTGCAGCATCTATGATGCAGCAAATTACACCAGCACCAATGATACAGCACCAACACCATTCACAATATTCTAGCGCACATGAAGCTGAGTGGGCATCATACAAATAATTCATATCAGATTAACAGGACATGGACTAAAACGACAACTTCCACCGATTTTTTTTCTCAAATTGTCAATGCAAGAAAAAGAGCTCAAGCATCTGACAAGATTGCAATTTGGCTTGTTAAGTGCTAACGCCACTGACACAAACACACCACCACGTGATAGGCAATGTTGCAATGCAATGTGAAACTGATTGAACATCGAGATAAATCCTTATCCAGTCAACAAGAGGAGGGCCAAGGCAAACATTTTTACTCAGTTCCTGATGGAGACATCATGCTCAGATACCGGCGATTGGCCTTCATGAGCGCTTCGTGCCATGCCGTTTTTTTGGCGTTTAGTAGGTAGCATTCAAAAATACGAATGTCGTCTTATGGAAGAAACTTCGTATGCCCATCTTGGGATCGTCCGGACTTCACGCAGCACTGTGGGTGGGTGCGCGTGTAGATTGTGATTACAATTTGCGGGTGACCGTACATCAATATCGAGACAGCCAGTATACTATAAGATGTGTCCATTATGCTATCCCAGTGGACGGCAACCCTTCAAATAGGTCCGACCCCGGCGATTTAGCCTTGTATAGCTGCTTCGATCAACATCATTTCTGAGTATCAACAAGGCTACCATTTGCTGGCATATCAGACAAAGCGAAGGAAGAACTACTGCACGTGAAGAAACTCTTCTAGCATATCCAGCTGCAACATACAGTGTTCATGTATAAATATTGTACCACACGGCAGACAATTATTGGGGGTATGCCCCTAATCTGACGGTTGAAGGGGATACGTCCACTCCTCCCCCTGTGGCGCAGCCCATTCCTCCACCATGTGTCGACGCAAATCAAAGTAAACATCTGATTTGAAGATTATCGTTGTGTCCATACCACACTGCCACATTTTAAGTGTTGGCACATAAATTATGGATGGACCTATGCGCAAAGCATGGCTAAGCTGTCCTACCAATCAGCTGTTAGCTGCTGTATAGCTGTACCAACGGCTGTCACACGTGTTGGCACACAACCCACTGGGGGGGGGGAGCTCGAATGACATCTTCACACAATGTATGCCGATATTGGTCACAATGTGGCCGAGTTTATGTTCAAAATTAGGTGTCAGCTGACAATGTAAGTTTATAGCTTTCCCTCTGAGACATGTAAATAGTGTTTGAAAACTGGCGTAGGTGCAATCTGAATAGCATTGGACAATTCCACTTTCTTTTAGTCGGTGCACAAAAGCGCTGTTTGGCGCGAAACGCACGCGATTATTGGGCGCAGGTTGGGCGTATCTCCGACGACGATCTGGGCTCGTTTCCGAGGCGCAGCTCTTCAAAGTAGTCAGCATCGGCCTCCTCCGGCGGCGGAGAACTCGCCAAACGTTTGGCAAACAACCGATACAAATAGAGTCGGTCGAGTCGGGCCTTGGCGGAAACCGAATCCATCGAGCGGTCGATGCCGACGGTCGAGTTTCTCGACACGGCTGAAGCGGATGCGTTCAATTTCCGGCCGAAGTGCGTTGTCGCTATTCAGCCACCGGTGGCACGCCGGGCCGTTCTAGTACAGCGGCAGCTTATTTGTGCATATATGCGAAAGAAGTTCACGGTTCGTACGGGCCCGAGACGGATAGGGACCTCCTTCTAAAAATGGTGTTGATTTCAAGTTGCGTGTGAAAAACAGCACAATGACGGTAGTTCCCCAGCAAAAGAGGCGGTCGGTGCCGTATCGACGGTCTTCCTTGGAGGTTTGAGTTCGCCACGGGTCGATGGCCGGGCACCAGACTGGCTGGAGCCGGGACCGAGTTTGCTGGCAATATGAGTACAAGAGCACCCTGAACACCCCTGCACATCCATATACCTACGCCGTCGTATAGAACAAAATGGAATATTCTACTGTTCGCATCTTGCATACCAAAAATTCGTTCAGTGTTGGTTGCGAGACATAATATCATACTGTTCACATCTTGCATACATAAAATTCGTTCAGTGTTGGTTGCGAGACGTAATATCGTACTGTTCGCATCATGCATACAAAAAATTCGTTCAGTGTTGGTTGCGAGACGTAATATCGTACTGTTCGCATCTTGCATACAAACAAATCGTTCAGTGTTGGTTGCGAAACATTTCCAGCACCAATCAGGGCCTGCAACGTCACACAAACCTACCACGCTTGTCTCGCGGAATTTCCTATTCCATTGCTCAATCCATCATGGCGGCGCGCATAACTTACGAAGGCTCTGACGTCTGCTCATCAGCCCATGATATGAGCAATCATCGAACGTCGGACTATTGCGCGCCGAAGCCGGCGCTGTAACGATATAAATCGCACAGCTGGTGGTGACCTACACTTTGTTGTGGGTGCACAGTTTGTAATGACGACCCATGATGACCCATGATGTTGTCCCAGTTTGTAATGACGACCCATGCTGTTCACGAATATGCCTGCCGGTGTGCCTCAGCTGACATTTACGCTGGCATTCGACAGTTATGTGTGATTATAGCACAAGCGATAAAAGCGCGTCGCCAAAACACAACACGAAACGCAGCACGCGGTCAGCAGGCAACTGTGGCCAATCAGCACACGCTCTCTGGCTGCGTCACTGGTCGGTCACTGAAGAGCCCAGTACACAGATGTCGCCCATGATAAACAGCAGGAGACACAGACCTCATTATTTTCATACTTTGCGTTCAATGACTAGGACGGCTAGCTGCTTCGATCGAGTGGTGCCTCTGGACATCCGAGGCTAAGTACCACCGACCGAGCACGAGACGACTCCTTCAGTTGCGTACCCAAAGCAATGAGCAGAACAGCGCGCGCGGAGGAAATTCGTCGACGGTGGTGGCAGAATAGGCTCAATTTTGAGCTTTGCAGAAAGCCATTTCGTCACGACTGAACTTTCTCTTCAGTTCCATTCTTTTCGAACAGATGGGCTGCAACCGAGAGGAAATGGAAGTGCTTTCTATCGATAACAGATCTGTTGTGTGGTGGGAGAAATGATTAAGTTGTGGGCGAATTTATGCTTCCCTGTGTTGATGCACGCCTACCGCAATGTAAAATATCGGCATGGAGAAGGAGCACATTTCAGAGGCACATCGGTCGCATGTGGATGGTTCGGAGTTGCTCCGAATGTTTGCGCCCGCCTTTCATTTAGTAATGATTTTTAGCCAGCGTGCTATTTGCCAGTGCCGGTGTTTACCACAGCCTGCTTTTACTGCAGTTCTCACATCCCCAAGAGACTGTCAATGGACTATATGGGAGGCTCACAAACTTTAATACCGCCGCCTATCATGTTGTGATGATGTTTAGCCAGCGCAATGTTTGCTATGGCTTACCACAACATGCTATTTATTTACTGCAGCTACCAGATACACAAGAGACCGCCAATGTCTCTATGGCCCCAGGCTCAACACTCGCACCGCTCGGGACACTTCTCATTCCCGCGGCCCATCGGCGAAGCAGTGTGGGCGGCGGGAATGTGATCTGGTGGCAGAGCACCAAGCACCAAGCAACCAAGCACCAAGCAATGCTTGGTGCTTGGTTGCTGTGGTGCTGTGATCGTGCTTAAAGCAGATCGTGAACTACCCAATACACAAACAAAACAAACAATGTCTGTATGGCATGTTCACAAATAAAATGTGTAATTCTTGAACGCGCCTATTTTATTCATTACCAGTGTGAGATGTAATTAGAGGAGCCGTACCAGTGAGGGCAAGTGACGTGCTATGAGGCTGTCCTGCTGCAGGCACAGGATCCAGCACCACTCCGCCACAGGAAGCCTGTGAACGAAGCGCAGCTGCACTTTGATGGCCCGTAAAGGATTTTGTAAAACATTTGCGCGTCGAATTTTCGTGGAACTGCAAACATTTTGCTTTTCAGTACCACTGATACCCACAATTCAGCACAGTGCGTTTCAAATGAATTACGTGCTCGATATTTAGCAGCGGAGCCGGATTGCGAAAACAATGACCTCGATTTTTACATATATGCATCGAAAAAAAGCATTCCACTTCAGCTGAAACTGGCAGCAATCTTGCCGACATCGGGCTCATCCCCGAGTATGGTGTGTGCATCTCAAACTTAAATGTACTATGCCGAATTGTCGACTGAGCGTGGCCTCCCGGTCCCAGCCGTGCGGAGGTCCTCTTTGTCTCATAGTCGGCCCGCTCAGTGCATGCCACATAATATATGCACGCGGTTGATGACTGGCCGCCCTTCAGCCCATGTCTGCCTAACCTAATGGTTCTGGCTACGCTTCGCCACGAATCTTTTCGTTGAACAAGAACATTTTACGTACTTTGTAGAAAAGAAATTGCGGTGAAATCTGCTAGTACTTAAAATAAAATACAAATATCAGGATTCGTTCTGGGTACAAATTGAATCGGTATAGCCAAAAAAAGTGATTTCGGTTTCAAAAGCGTGACGATTGGGTGGGTCGGATGCACTTCTCTATGACATACGCGAGAGTGAATTGGTGAACTCCGAATGAACTTTTCCGACAGTATATGCATTTTGGAGTTTTGTGCAACCTTTTGCAAGTCGCGCATCAAGCTTGGTGTCGACTGCCAGGGTCTTGCCCAACTTGACACGTTCACCTTGCATGTTATGACGTCAAACGAATTGTGCACTGAGTCATGCGAACCCAAGCTACACTTCAGTCTTCGGTCGCAGCTCCATGCAAAATAGATGTGGTGCATGGCTCGGTTGAAGTCACCGATGCCGGACGTGTTGGTGAATTTTGACGTCTTATCATTTAAGACGTATTCTTATCATCTATCGTTTGACATCTTTGAATTTTGACGGCTTACTAGTTGACCGGGAGTATAAAATCAAGTGCCATTGGGTTTTGTCTCGTGACAAGCAACACGCTGATCCTTGCCGCGCGGCTCCACTTCATGTAAAAGTGTAACCGCAACAGGGCAGCCGCCAGGGGTGTTGTTTTATATAGTTTTGAGGGGCGAGTGCCCCTCAATGTTGGCTTTGTCCCCCCCCCCCCCCCAATAATTTCAACTTTTAACATGGGACCCAATGGAGTGTCCCATTTGTACCCGCCAATTGCTTGCATGCATTGTGCCCCCCCCCATAAAAAAAGAAATAAACACCCGTGGCAGCCACTCACGGGATGGGAAGGCTCAGGCAACATGTGCTCAGACGGCGAGGGTTAGGACAGGCGAGTTAAGCCATTGCTTAGCTAACTCTGGCCACACAGTGGCACGGCCTCTGCGGCGCCTCGGTTGATGGTGTTTCTGGGAGTCGCTACGCGGGAAGTAGCCATGCACCGGCGGTGAATACGCGTGGTGCATGGTATGTAGGTCAGTATGTTGCACGTGATTTCATTGGGTGAATCTGACCGACTTTGCATCTTAATCAGGCCCGCCCTACGTTAAATTTACCACTCACTGTTTCATGAAGAACAAGATATTGGGCATACGGTGGATTGCATTGTAACATGCACATACGATTACGAAGCTATATATCATTTCCTTGGGCTGATTTTTTTTTGCAAAAATATCGTCCTGCGCATCCCTAAGCGACATCAGCACAAAAGAGGTCTCTTCTTTCTTTCCTAATACGGTTTGCGATATTTGAGCTAAAGTGTTTTCTGCTCAAAGTGAAGGTTCCAGACTATCTCTTATGTCAAATTCCCTGAACTTTATGGCAAGCGCATTTCACTGTCGGAAACAGGTGCTTGCATTTCTTTCGTCCACCGAACTTGCAACCTTCATCATAAACCATCAGTAAATGACAATTGGCAAGCTGGAAGGCCTTCTCGTCTGCCTTCCTCCTTCACCTCCGGCTTGTCCGTGATTGTGCCGGACCCCCTGCCACCAGTACACTGAACTGTTGACACTCAAATGAATATTCGTGGTAACCTGTGATGAAAATTGAGTTTCTGACTTGTGTTTTCTTGTGAAGCTTGGCCTCATATTTGTGTGTGCTTCCCCCTATGCCTTTGTGCTTCCTCTCAAAAAGATTTTGACGGTGCATCCGAGTTGTTGACTTCCTACAGCAGTGTTAATATAATGATTATGATAATGAGCGGATTGCGCCATACAAAAACTATGTTATTTATAATATATTTTCAGTCCTTGAAGCTCAATTTTGAGCCGTAATGTACTTATAAATGTACCTTTCTTTGTTTGTATTGACACATGCATAATTTAGGGACATCTATATTAACGATACGTATCAAAATATCTAGACTATAACCTGGCATGGTATTAGAGACAACATCACATAACATGCTAATTGATAAGATTGTACAACAGCTAATTTCTTCACCGGGAATTGTGTTTCGAGGTGTTCATGAACCACGACCCATAATTATGAGCATAAGCATGGTAATTGTGAGCGAGATGCTGTTAGCAATGAGGCGTGAAGGCTTCGTAAACACACATCAAGAAACACGATGTCAATACTTAAGAAAAACGCGTAAAATAACCTTATGCTCATATTAAACAAAAACAAATTCGCACTGTATATATATATTTCGGTCACGGGCCTTCCTCAACAGTGTCAATATTTGTTTGGAAAGGATGTTGATTGGGAATTCAAGAAGTGGTATATTGGACCCTATTTCACGAGGCGCAGCTAAGAGGGGGGGGACCCTCCCTCCTAGCAACCAGAAATGAACTAGATCAAACAAGATGTGTTAAGGCTTTCACCACTCAAAACCAAAACTTGTCGGCGCGCTTCGCACGCCGAAGCGTTCTCCACTTCACATGTTTTTTGGTCCCCCCCCCCTCCGTGCGCCTTTGCAAAGTCTTAGCTGTGCCACCGCCCATCATTGTAATCGCAAACTCTGAGTCCAATTCTCCCCATGAGTTCGGCATTTGCCGGAGACTTGCTCTGGAGGTGGAGGGGTGTTCTCGTGTTTATCTGCTCCGAGAATCGATAACGAACCGCCGTCTCACATGCTCACCTTCCGCGCGATGTCCTCGGCTGAACCTGCCTCGGCGACGCTGAGCACAGGGCCGAAGAAGCTGTGATAAGTTTTGTCGTGAAATAGGGTAGAATGCACCACTTTCTGACCACTGAATATACAGCCTTTCCATGGAAGTATCGACATCGTGCTTGCTGATGTGCTGCTTGTGAAGTCTTCATGACTCGTTTCTAAGAACATTTCGTGTATAAGTATCATGCTTGTCCTCACCATTACGGATTGATTGCACAAGCATCTCGTAACACAATTCCAGATACAGATATTTTCAATGATGTCATCTGCTGATACCATGATATTGCAATCGTTATCTTTAACGTAGGTATCTCTATATTAGGTGTCTCCAAAATTGAACCAATAACATGCACTTATGAGTACACTATTGACTTGAAGTTGAGCTTGAAGAATTGAAACGACATCCTAATTGGCGTGCTTACAAGGAAAATTTATACATCCTACTGTACACGTTTCGACATCTCACACCTGACGAAAAACAACAACATTATTTTAACACTGCGAAGAAGCCACCGCCATCGCCGACGGCCAAGTCGCTCTAGGAGTGCTGCAGGGTAGTGTTCTCGCCACTGGCACGAGCACCGGCCGTCGCAGTGCCACTCACAATTACAGTCTGACTCTGCAAGCATTATTAATAATTGGCTGGCAGCATTGCACATCGCGCGCCGCTGCCCACCGGTGCTCGTGCTGGTGTGTGATCAGATATCGTCCGGGGAGAGACTCACATCGTGCGGCGGTCATGGCCACACCGGCCACAACGCTGGGAAGTCTATGTATGCCATGCCATCATGACATATGCACGATGATATGTGAGATTGTGCATGACTTATATGTGGTTCCAGTCAGGCGCGTCAATTTCTGATCAGCACGGGGGAAATTAGAAGTCCATGTACAAATTGGAATTAATTGAGAGGCAGGGTCCGAGCAAATGTGGGGGAGAGCCTCGGCCTCCTAAAAAATGTACAAATCGGTACCCATGGTTTCAGTATACGCAATTCAGGTGATGGTGAAATAATTGTGGGATGTGTTGCATTACACGAGACCTCAGCAAGTCCGTCTCGCTTGGACTGATAAAATGCAATTTCCCTTTTAGAAATTGCCCTTCGACTTCGCATGCTAAAGGTTAGCAGGCAAAGCATGCATTATGCTGAAAATTATTTCAACTGCTCAGTGGCACGGTAGGTGTCTCAAAACCGGGAGGCCAGTCATTTTAAGGTTCATTATTTCCCCCTCCCCCTACCCGGATCCTTGTACCCTTGCAACTGCGCATGCAGTTATCAAGCTCACCTCCAGCTACTCGAACTTGACATACAGTGGCCTGATATATGGACATGCACCCCCTCTCCCATTGGCAGAGAGAGAGAGAGAGAGAGAGAGAGAGAGAGAGAGAGAGAGAGAGAGAGAGAGAGAGAGAGAGAGAGAGAGAGGGAGAGGGAGAGGGAGAGGGAGAGGGAGAGGGAGAGGGAGAGGGAGAGGGAGAGGGAGAGGGAGAGGGAGAGGGAGAGGGAGAGGGAGAGGGAGAGGGAGAGGGAGAGGGAGAGGAGAGGAGAGGGAGAGGGAGAGGGAGAGGGAGAGGGAGAGGGAGAGGGAGAGGGAGAGGGAGAGGGAGAGGGAGAGGGAGAGGGAGAGGGAGAGGGAGAGGGAGAGGAGGGAGGGAGAGGGAGAGAGAGGGAGAGGGAGAGAGAGAGAGAGAGAGAGAGAGAGAGAGAGAGAGAGAGAGAGAGAGAGAGAGAGAGAGAGAGAGAGAGAGAGAGAGACAGAGACAGAGAGACACAGAGAGACAGAGAGAGAGACAGAGAGAGACACAGAGACAAGAGACACAGAGAGACAGAGACAGAGACAGAGACAGAGAGGGGAGAGATTGGGTTTACGAGCCCTACAACAGAAGTTCATATGATTCTTAGCAACTGAAAAATATGCACACTGCTCCACACTGGACATCGGTGCGCTTGTAGCGCCACCTATTTAAGTTTGCAGCGACATCTGATGGCTAGTAAGACTTGCCTTACCAAGAGCTGCTGTCTTCTAGAACAATGTCGCGGGTCGTGGCCCAATTGAATTCCTCCCAAATGGGTAGGGGCGTTTGTTGAAAAGTTTCTGTTGTAACACATGCTTCCCATGGCAGACAGCTGAACACTGTTCAGAGTGTTTCTTCGAGCGTGTGTCCCTAGCAAAGTTGCTATGACCACAAGCTTGTAGAACACTTTGGCCAGCATTAGACTGCTTGATATGGAGTGTTAGGCTATCTGCCATGAAAAATATGTAGCGCATGGCAAATCCATCGACACACGGACTGATTTCTGAAGAATCTAATCCTAGTTATAAGACCATGTACGGCATACGATCCTCAAAATGCGTTGGCAATTGTTTATCAACGTTGCGTGGAAAGAAGTCTTTCCAAGACTGAAGCTGCCCAAGCACCGTTGTGCCAGCTACTACCACAATGCATCATGGAGGCACCAATGCCACATGTGTGACGAAATATAAGCGCAGTGTGCAAAATTGCTCACCGTTAAGCGGTGATCGTTGATCACACTGCAAGTTGTGGGGCGTGGTTGAGTGATGGCGCTGCACTCTGCTTATGTACAGTAAAGGTGGCGCCACTGTCGTAGTCGGCAGGTGTGGGATGCGAAGGCGGCGGGGAAGTCGCCGGACGCTGCTGGGTGATGTCTCCATGTCGACACGGAGGAAGGCGAACAATAAACACGGGGCAGAATCAACGTGATGTAGCAGAGCGGAGGCACCTATTTAACACGAGAGCCTATGGGCAGCTCAGCTGACTGCGCTGTCTGTCGGAACTGTCTGTTCGTGTCTGTGCCGACGGCTGTCCGCCCCTGTACGGACGCGTTCGTGTGTCACTGCGCGGATGAAGTCGAAAAATGTTCGCATATTCTGCCAGAATCGTGACGCGGTGGTTGCTGTGTGACTGTTTAATTTTCGTTGTCGAACTTGATGTCGATACAATGCACTGTACTGATCACGCCCATTATCAAGATGCACTGATGTATATATATATATATAATATACATGTATGTATGTATGTATGTATGTATGTATGTATGTATATATATGTTATGTATATGTATGTATATATGTATGTATGTATATGTATGTATATATATATATATATATATATATATATATATATATATAAGTACGTAATATATAATATATATATTTATACATATATATATATATATATATATATATATATATATATATATATATATATATATATATATATATATATATATATATATATATATATATATATATATATATATATATATATATATATATATATATATATAGATATATATATACATATAATGTATACATATATATACATATATAATGTATATATATATATATATATATATGTATATATACATATATACATATATATATATATATATATATATATATATATATATATATATATATATATACATATACATCTTGTATATGCATATTTATATATACATTTATATATATTTAGACTATCTCAGGCTAGCGCACAAGGCCACTCAGCCGGGTTTGTTCCGACACCCTTGTTTTCAACAACGGTACATAAACAGCGAACAATTATGGCAATATCGGCCGTGTATGTCCATCGGCAGGGGAGCAACTTCCTATGCCTTTGGTTGGGCCTGGGCCACACCATTCTTGCCTTGGTCCTACCATCTTGCCTTTTAACGTGGGACCCTACGAGGTGGTACCCACCAACCAAATTGGCAGCAGTGATGCTTCCATGCACTGGGCCCCCACCAATGATTTTCAAGATTCTCCACCCATGTCCTTCGAGCTACTAGCACGATCCTGTATCAATTTTGCCCATCACCGTGCGCCACTGTACAGGAACGTGCGGACGGCTTCGTTCTGTTGCGTTTAGACACGCCCAGCGCAAAGCTTAAAACGAAAGTGTGATCATCGCTTAATCCGATGGCACGCAGAGGAGCCCGAGGGCAGAGGTCAGTGCGGGCGGCTCACATGTGACCCTGCCGGAGACGATCATCACGTGACTCGCTAGACGGCCATGAGCTGTGTCGTGAGCTGTGTAGCCCGCCGACCAGGAAGGGTGGTCTTTTCCCTCCGGAGAGTTGGTCTAGGGAGGAACTCCAAGGGCGCAGGAACCTGGGAGACAGAGAGGTCAGTGCCTTCCGAGAGTCTTTTCCCTCCGGAAAGTTGGTCTAGGGAGGAATTCCAAGGGCGCAGGAGCCTGGGGGACAGAGAGGTCAGTGCCTCCCCACAACTTTGGACGAGCTTAGCATTGACCCATGGGTGTTGTATGAACATAATCGACTTCAAATAGCTTCCCCCTCCCCCCTTCCAGCAGCTCTGGGGCGATTATCGTACCACTGAGAAGCTCTTTGAGAAGCTCTTCTATTCCATGCCACAGAAGCTTCGCTCAAGATCGCGAATCGCCGTCGCGTGCTTTACACTTTGTGTATACGTATCATGCTTGTCCTCACCATTACGGATTGATTGCACAAACATCTCGTAACACAATTCCAGATACAGAGATTTTCTTTGATGTGGTCTGTTAGACAATGTCATCTGCTGATACCATGATATTGCAATCGTTATCTTTAACATAGGTATCTCTATATTAGGTGTCTCCAAAATTGAACCAATAATATGCACTTATGAGTTCACTATTGGCTTAAAGTTGAGCTTGAAGGATTGAAACGACATCCTAATTGGCGTGCTTACATGGAAAATTTATACATCCTACTGTACACGTTTCGACATCTCACACCTGATGAAAAAAATCATTATTTTAACACTGTGAAGAAGCCACCGCCATCGCCGACGGCCAAGCCGCTCCAGGAGTGCTGCAGGGTAGTGTTCTCGCCACTGGCACGAGCACCGGCGGTCGCAGTGCCACTCACAATTACAGTCTGACTCTGCAAGCATTATTAATAATTGGCTGGCAGCATTGCACATCGCGCGCCGCTGCCCACCGGTGCTCGTACTGGTGTGTGATCAGATATCGTCCGGGGAGAGACCCACATCGTGCGGCGGTCATGGCCACACCGGCCACAACGCTGGGAAGTCTATGTATGCCATGCCATCATGACATATGCACGATGATATGTGAGATTGTGCATGACTTATATGTGGTTCCAGTCAGGCGCGTCAATTTCTGATCAGCATGGGGGAAATTAGAAGTCCATGTACAAATTGGAATTAATTGAGAGGCAGGGTCCGAGCAAATGTGGGGGAGAGCCTCGACCTCCTAAAAATGTACAAATCGGTACCCATGGTTTCAGTATACGCAATTCAGGTGATGGTGAAATAATTGTGGGATGGGTTGCATTACACGAGACCTCAGCAAGTCCATCTTGCTAGAACTCAGAAAAATGTAATTTCCCTTTTAGAAATTGCCCTTCGACTTCGCATGCTAAAGGTTAGCAGGCAAAGCATGCATTATGCTTAAGAATATTTTAACTGCTCAGTGGCACGGTAGCTGTCTCAAAGTCGGGAGGCCAGTTATTTTAAGGTTCATTATTTACCTGCAACACTCATATAGACAATATGTAGCTGCGCATGTAGTTATCAAGCTCACCTCTAGCTACTCGAACTTGACGTACAGTGGCCTAATATATGGACACGCACTCCCTACCCAATGGGCAGAGAGAGAGAGAGAGAGAGAGAGAGAGAGAGAGAGAGAGAGAGAGAGAGAGAGAGAGAGAGAGAGAGAGAGAGAGAGAGAGAGAGAGAGAGAGAGAGAGAGAGAGAGAGAGAGAGAGAGAGAGAGAGAGAGAGAGAGAGAGAGAGAGAGAGAGAGAGAGAGAGAGAGAGAGAGAGAGAGAGAGAGACAGAGAGACAGAGAGACAGAGAGACAGAGAGACAGAGAGACAGAGAGACAGAGAGGGGGAGAGATTGGGCTTTACGAGCCCTACATCAGAAGTTCATATGATTCTTAGCAACTGAAAAATATGCACACTGCTCCACACTGGACATCGGTGCGCTTGTAGCGCCACCTATTTAAGTTTGCAACGACATCTGATGGCTAGTAAGGCTTGCCTTACCAAGAGCTGCCGTCTTCTACAACAATGTCGCGGGTCGTGGCCCAATTGAATTCCTCCCAAATGGGTAGGGTCATTTGTTGAAAAGCTTCTGTTGTAACACATGCTTCCCATGGCAGACAGCTGAACACTGTTCATGGTGTTTATTCGAGCGTGTGTCCCTAGCAAAGTTGCTATGACCACAAGCTTGAAGAACACTTTGGCCAGCTTTAGCCTGTTTGATATGGAGTGTTAGGCTATCTGCCATGGAAAGTATGTAGCGCATGGCAAATCCCTGGACACACGGACTGATTTCTGAAGAATCTAATCCTAGTTATAAGACCATGTACGGCATACGATCCTCAAAATGCGTTGGCAATTGTTTATCAACGTTGCGTAGAAAGAAGTCATTGCGAGACTGAAGCAGCCCAAGCACCGTCGTGCCAGCTATTACCACAATGCATCATGGAGGCACCAATGCCACATGTGTGACGAAATATAAGCGCAGTGTGCAAAATTGCTCACCATTAAGCGGTGATCGCTGATCACACTGCAAGTTGTGAGGCGTGTTTGTGTGATGGCGCTGCACTCTGCTCATGTACAGTAAAGGTGGCGCCACTATCGTAGTCGGCAGGTGTGGGATGCGAAGGCGGAGAGGAAGTCGCCGGACGCTGCTGGGTGATGTCTCCATACCGACACGGAGGAAGGCGAACAATAAACACGGGGCAGAATCAACGTGATGTAGCAGGACGGAGGCACCTATTTAACACGAGAGCCTATGGGCACAGTGTTAAAATAATGGTTTCTCGTTAGGCGTGAGATGTCGAAACGAATCGAGCAGGATGTCGAAATCGCCGTGGGAATAATGTTTGTTCAAATACCTGTTAAGTCCTTCAAACCCAGTTTTGAGACACTTCAGTACATATGACTGTACCCGTTTCGCGTGTTTCGATAAGCACCTAATTTGGGATATCGATATCGACGATAATGATACAAATACCTATGCTATAAACCGGTATTGTATAACATAGCACATCATAGGTAATCCCTTTACCTGGAATTGCGCTACGGGATGTTCGGTATCACGATCCCGGATCCGTTATGTGCGAGCATAAGTATGGTACTTCTAAGCGGCATTCTGTGAGAAGCGAAACATGAAAACTTCACAAACACGCACCAAGAAGCACGATGTCGATACTGCTTTGGTAAGGATGTCGATTCAGTGTGCAGTAAGTGGTACATTCCACCCTATTTCACGAATAATTTATCACTGTATGGGCAGCTCAGCTGACTGCGCTGTCTGTGAGGATGGGCGGAGGTCAATGTGGCGCCATGTTAGGTCATTTGTCGGCGGCAAGCAGGCCATTCGTAAGCTGCCCGACGCGACAGCTGATGACCTTAACCGATTGTTTGTCCGCGTGGGCCCGTGCGTGGTTGACGAGGTTAGGAGTATGGGAGCGACGCCGAGTATCTCCTGCCGTTTGCCGCGTGTCGGTGCCTGTGCGCTTACCCTGGTGCCGTTGTCGCTACCTGAGCTGCGAGCCGTCGTCTTCGGGATGAACGGCTCGTCAGCCTGTGGCGAGGACGGCATCAGCATCCACATGTTCAGGGTGTGCTTCGACTCGATAGGTGGGGTGCTCCTGCATTTGGTCAATTCCAGCATTACCAAATCCGATGTTCCTGATTCTTGGAAGCACTCCCTCGTCCATCTCATCTTCAAGTCCGGTGATCCCTGTAACCCTTCCAATTTCCGTCCTATCTCCATCGTCCCAGTCATTGCGAAAATTGTAGAGCGTGCCGTCCACCAGCAACTCTACAATTATCTGTCCGATAACCACCTCCTCTCCCAAACTCAGCACGGCTTCCGTCCTCGTCACTCAACGGAAACCGCTCTGACCTCCATATCTGACCAGATCCTATCCGCATGTGACCATGGAGAGGTGTCCCTTCTCTGCCTGTTGGATTTGAGCAAATGCTTTGATGTGATAGATCACTAAAAACTCCTGTCAAAATTAAGTCTCCACAGCATCGATACTTCCTGGTTTTCGGCTTATCTTCAGAACCACACCCAGAGTGTCAGCCTTACTGACAGTCTGGGTGTCGTCCAAAATCTGCCCCGTTGCCCAACAGCATCGGCGTTTTTCAAGGATCATCTCTCGGACCTCTCCTCTACTGTGTCTTCGCCAACGACCTCAGCCTGTTCGCCGAAGGCGCAGTGGTTATTCAATACGCCGACGACACCCAAATTTTGGTCAGTGGTAAGAAATCTGAAATTCAAAATGTCGTCACTCATATGGAAACAGTTCTGGCCTCCCTCGACATCTGGTTTCGAGCAAATGGACTGAAAATTAACGTAACTAAGACCCAGCTGATGATGTTGGGCAGCCCACAAAATCTGCGTGCCTTACCGGATATCACAGTTAAATTTCGCGATCACGATCTACCCACCATTTCGGAATGCAAAAATATCGGTCTTATTTTCGATCGCTCGCTCAGCTGGGACTCGCACGTCTCAGAATTGACTCGGCGTTGTTTTGGAGTTCTGGGTGGTCTATCGCATCTGAGAGGACACCTTCCACCTGCCGTCATCTCCGCGCTGGTCGATGCTCTGGTCTTCTCGCAGATCCGCTACTGTATTTCTGTGTATGGTAACGGAGCCAAAAAGAACTTATCTCGCATTCAAAAAATTATAAACTACTCGGTAAAGGTAATTTTCGGCCGCAAAAAGTTTGACCATGTTTCGGATCTGCTGAGGAGGCTGGGCTGGCTCAGCGCGGAGAACCTGGCCAGATACCACACCCTTTGGCTCACGCACAAGGTGCGTCGTCATGGTGAGCCAGAGTCACTGGCTCACGATCTCACCACCATGGCGGAGATTCGTGACCGGACCACCCTTTAAGACCATTACTTGCATGTCCCCCGGTCCCGCACCGAGATGGGGAAGAGACGTTTTAGCTCCAGAGCGCCTCTTATGTACAACTGACTGCCACCTGAGCTGACGCGACTTCCCGTGTCCATCTTTGGTCGCCACCTACGGCGGTACCTGTTTGACGTGCCGCCCGTGCCGGACTGATTTACTGCTCGACTTGCTGACGTTTATGACCACTGGTTTGACTGTTCTGTGAGTTTGACCTTTTATGCTGTGTTGTTTTATCCATTTGACGCGATGTCATAATAGCCACGAGTCAATTGTGGAGGACATCAATAAAAAGTCTGTCTGTCTGTCTGTCTGTCGGAACTGTCTGTTCGTGTCTGTGCCGACGGCTGTGCGCCCCTGTACGGACGCGTTCGTGTGTCACTGTGCGGATGAAGTCGAAAAAATGTAGGCATATGCTGCCAGAATCCTGACGCGGTGGTTGCTATGCGACTGTTTATTTTCCTTGTCGAACTTGATGTCGATACAATCCGCTTGACTGATCACGCCCATTGTCAAGATGCACTGCATGGAAAAAACATGTATGTATGTATGTATGTATGTATGTACCATGTATGTATGTATGTATGTATGTATGTTTGTATGTCTGTATGTATGTATGTATGTAGGTATGTTTATATATATATATATATCTATATATATATATATATATATATATATATATATATATATATATATATATATATATTATATATATATATATATATATATATATATATATATATATATCTTTATATATACATTGATATCTATTTAGACTATCTCAGGGTAGCGCACAAGGCCACTCAGCCGGATTTGTTGTGACACCCTTGTTTTGAACAACGGTACATAAACAGCAAACAATTATGGCAATTTTGGCCGTTTATGTCCATCGGCAAGGGTGCAACTTCCTATGCCTTTGGTTGCGCCTGCGCCACACCATTCTTGCCTTGGTCCTACCATCTTCTTGCCCTTTTAACGTGGGACCCTACTAGGTGGAACCCACCAACCAAACTGGCAGCAGTGATGCTTCCATGCACTGGGCCCCCACCAATGATTTTCAAGATTCTCCACCCATGTCCTTCGAGCTACTAACACGATCCTGTATCAATTCTGCCCGTCATCACACGCCACTGTACAGGAACGTGCGGACGGCTTCGTTCTGTCGCGTTTAGACACGCCCAGCGCAAAGCTTAAAACGAAAGTGTGATCATCGCTTAATCCGATGGCACGCAGAGGAGCCCGAGGGCAGAGGTCAGTGCGGGCGGCTCACATGTGACCCTGCCGGAGACGGTCATCACGTGACTCGCTAGACGGCCATGAGCTGTGTCGTGAGCTGTGTAGCCCGCCGACCAGGATGGGTGGTCTTTTCCCTCCGGAGAGTTGGTCTAGGGAGGAACTCCAAGGGCGCAGGAACCTGGGAGACAGAGAGGTCAGTGCCTTCCGACAACTTTGAACGAGTTTAGCATTGACCCATGAGTGTTGTATGAACATAATCGACTTCAAATAGCTTCCCCCTCCCCCCTTCCAGCAGCTCTGGGGCGATTATCGTGCCACTGAGAAGCTCTTTGAGAAGCTCTTCTATTCCATGCCACAGAAGCTTCGCTCAAGATCGCGAATCGCCGTCGCGTGCTTTACACTTTCGTGTATACGTATCATGCTTGTCCTCACCATTACGGATTGATTGCACAAACATCTCGTAACATAATTCCAGATACAGAGATTTTCTATGATGTCATCTGCTGATACCATGATATTGCAATTGTTATCTTTAACGTAGGTATCTCTATATTAGGTGTCTCCAAAATTGAACCAATAACATGCACTTATGAGTACACTATTGACTTGAAGTTGAGCTTGAAGAATTGAAACGACATCCTAATTGGCGTGCTTACAAGGAAAATTTATACATCCTACTGTACACGTTTCGACATCTCACACCTGATGAAAAAAAATTATTATTTTAACACTGTGAAGAAGCCACCGCCATCGCCGACGGCCAAGTCGCTCCAGGAGTGCTGCAGGGTAGTGTTCTCGCCACTGGCACGAGCACCGGCCGTCGCAGTGCCACTCACAATTACAGTCTGACTCTGCAAGCATTATTAATAATTGGCTGGCAGCATTGCACATCGCGCGCCGCTGCCCACCGGTGCTCGTGCTGGTGTGTGATCAGATATCGTCCGGGGAGAGACCCACATCGTGCGGCGGTCATGGCCACACCGGCCACAACGCTGGGAAGTCTATGTATGCCATGCCATCATGACATATGCACGATGATATGTGAGATTGTGCATGACTTATATGTGGTTCCAGTCAGGCTCGTCAATTTCTGATCAGCATGGGGGAAATTAGAAGTCCATGTACAAATTGGAATTAATTGAGAGGCAGGGTCCGAGCAAATGTGGGGGAGAGCCTCGGCCTCCTGATGTGTTGCATTACACGAGACCTCAGCAAGTCCATCTTGCTAGGACTCAGAAAAATGTAATTTCCCTTTTAGAAATTGCCCTTCGACTTCGCATGCTAAAGGTTAGCAGGCAAAGCATGCATTATGCTTAAGAATATTTTAACTGCTCAGTGGCACGGTAGCTGTCTCAAAGTCGGGAGGCCAGTTATTTTAAGGTTCATTATTTACCTGCAACACTCATATAGACAATATGCAACTGCGCATGTAGTTATCAAGCTCACCTCTAGCTACTCGAACTTGACATACAGTGGCCTAATATATGGACATGTACTCCCTACCCAATAGGCAGAGAGAATATATATATATATATATATGTATATATATATATATAATATATATATATATATATATATATATATATATATATATATATATATATATATATATATATATATATATATATATATATATATATATATATATATAGATATATGATATATATATATACATATATATATATACATATATAAATGTATACATATATATACGTATATAAATGTATATATACATTTATATATATATATATATATATATATGTACATATATACATATATATATATATATATATACATATACATCTTGATATATGCATATTTTATATATACATTTATATATATTTAGACTACCTCAGGCGAGCGCACAAGGCCACTCAGCCGGGTTTGTTCCGACACCCCTTTGTTTCAACAACGGTACATAAACAGCGAACAATTATGACAATATCGGCCGTGTATGTCCATCGGCAGGGGAGCAACTTCCTATGCCTTTGGTTGGGCCTGGGCCACACCATTCTTGCCTTGGTCCTACCATCTTGCTCTTTTAACGTGGGACCCTACGAGGTGGTACCCACCAACCAAATTGGCAACAGTGATGCTTCCATGCACTGGGCCCCCACCAATGATTTTCAAGATTCTCCACCCATGTCCTTCGAGCTACTAACACGATCCTGTATCAATTCTGCCCGTCATCACACGCCACTGTACAGGAACGTGCGGACGGCTTCGTTCTGTCGCGTTTAGACACGCCCAGCGCAAAGCTTAAAACGAAAGTGTGATCATCGCTTAATCCGATGGCACGCAGAGGAGCCCGAGGGCAGAGGTCAGTGCGGGCGGCTCACATGTGACCCTGCCGGAGACGGTCATCACGTGACTTGCCAGACGGCCATGAGCTGTGTCGTGAACTGTGTAGCCCGCCGACCAGGACGGGTGGTCTTTTCCCTCCGGAGAGTTGGTCTAGGGAGGAACTCCAAGGGCGCAGGAACCTGGGAGACAGAGAGGTCAGTGCCTTCCGACAACTTTGAACGAGTTTAGCATTGACCCATGAGTGTTGTATGAACATAATCGACTTAAAAATAGCTCTCCATCCCCTTCCAGCAGCTTTGAGGCGGTTATCGTGCCACTGAGAAGCTCTTTGAGAAGCTCTCTATTCCATGCCACCGAGGCTTCGCTCAAGATCGCGAATCGCCGTCGCGTGCCTTACACTTTTGTGTATACGTATCATGCCTGTCCTCACCATTACGTATTGACTGCACAAACATCTCGCAACACAATTCCAGATACAGAGATTTTATATGATGTGGTTTGTTAGACAATGTCATCTGCTGATACCATGATATTGCAATCGTTATCTTTAACATAGGTATCTCTATATTAGGTGTCTCCAAAATTGAACCAATAACATGCACTTATGGGTACACTATTGGCTTAAAGTTGGGCTTGAAGGATTGAAACGACATCGTAATTGGCGTGATTACATGGTACATTTAATGGTACATTTCTGCATCCTACTGTACACGTTTCGACATCTCACACCTGACGAAAAAATCATTATTTTAACACTGCGAAGAAGCCACCGCCATCGCCGACGGCCAAGTCGCTCCAGGAGTGCTGCAGGGTAGTGTTCTCGCCACTGGCACGAGCACCGGCCGTCGCAGTGCCACTCACAATTACAGTCTGACTCTGCAAGCATTATTAACAGTTGGCTGGCAGCATTCCACATCGCGCGCCGCTGCCCACCGGTGCTCGTGCTGGTGTGTGATCAGATATCGTCCGGGGAGAGACCCACATCGTGCGGCGGTCATGGCCACACCGGCCACAACGCTGGGAAGTCTATGTATGCCATGCCATCATGACATATGCACGATGATTTGTGAGATTGTGCATGACTTATATGTGGTTCCAGTCAGGCGCGTCAATTTCTGATCAGCATGGGGGAAATTAGAAGTCCATGTACAAATTGGAATTAATTGAGAGGCAGGGTCCGAGCAAATGTGGGGAGAGCCTCGACCTCCTAAAAATGTACAAATCGGTACCCATGGTTCAGAATACGCAATTCAGGTGATGGTGAAATAATTGTGGGATGGGTTGCATTACACGAGACCTCAGCAAGTCCATCTTGCTAGAACTCAGAAAAATGTAATTTCCCTTTTAGAAATTGCCCTTCGACTTCGCATGCTAAAGGTAAGCAGGCAAAAGCATGCATTATGGCTTAAGAATATTTTAACTGCTCAGTGGCACGGTAGCTGTCTCAAAGTCGGGAGGCCAGTTATTTTAAGGTTCATTATTTACCTGCAACACTCATCTAGACAATATGTAGCTGCGCATGTAGTTATCAAGCTCACCTCTAGCTACTCGAACTTGACGTACAGTGGCCTAATATATGGACATGTACTCCCTACCCAATGGGCAGAGAGAGAGAGAGAGAGAGAGATAGAGAGAGAGAGAGAGAGAGAGAGAGAGAGAG